>JAJOOS010003922.1:0-25451 GCA_029582725.1 Solanum chiquidenum
CCATAAGGCCATAATTCTCAACTCATCAATATACCAACAATTCAACATTAATAAGTATAGATAAGCATAGGAAACATCAATCCAATCTAATCTAAACATAATTTCACCAATAGAAATCATATTCACAAAGACCCACATCCTAGGACAATTGTAGAGAATTAGGGGATCATGGGTTCTTCAAGAATTCCTTTGAAAATTATCTTAAAAACCTTAATTCCACATCAATTCATCAATAGAATGATTTAGAAAATCATTGATAGAACTCCTTTAATGAAAGGTTATTCAAGAATCAAGAGTTACCATACCTTAATTATGGAAGACCCAAGAAATTGAAGAAGAAATCAGTTGAAAACCCATTTTCTAGCTTGAGCTTCATCAAGGTCTTCAATGGAGTTTTGAGAGAATCTATTTTTGATAGGGAAGGGTTAATTGAAGAATGGGATCTAATTCTAGGCTTAGGGGTTTTTAACCAACTAAAATACCCTAAAATAGGTATAATAACCGTTTATAATAATTCCCCAAAGTACCCAAAGTACCCCTCACTTAGTTGGACCATTTAAACAAGTCAAACTTGAGTTCTATTTTCGCAGATTTCGTCAGAAAACAAGTTCGCGACGCGGAGGTGTTCCCGCAAGTTTCTAGAAATTAAATTCCGAGACAGTAGAGTCCGTTGTGTCTCCGCGTCGCGGAGACACTTTTTGGCCCTTGGTGGAGCAGGTCCGCGACGCGGAGCCACTCCCTCCAAGCACAACGTGCAAGCTGCCTTGGCAGCTTGCTTGGCCAAGGGTTGGGGTCCTCCCGGGGACCCTTAGGGTGGTCCCGGGGCGTCGTAATCAAACGTTTTGACCCTAAAGACATTTATTAAGACACTAGGGTCACCTCCACTGATTTTAGACTCCAAACAACACATAAAAACATGAACAACATACTAGAACGCACCAACACGTAAAAGACTAGTTTCCGAACGTCTTGGTCGTCCCTTGACGTTTGACTTCCAAACTCTTTAAAACTGACTTATAAGGCTATTCCTTAGTTATTAATGCATAAAACTCATGTGAGGCTCTACTTTATCCTACTTCATTTTGAGGGGTGTTACATTTTAGTTTTCTCAAATTTGGCCCAAAAACTCAACACGCTACCCTTTGGACGACGTTAACCTAGCTCGTCGAGCTCATTCAATGAATCGCCAATCTTGATTCAACTCACCTTCTCTCTCTCTAGGCTTCAGGTGTTTGAATATCTGTCGTGATCTCGTTTGAGTCTACCTTTCATGTTCGGTGAATCACCGAGTACCACCTTGATTTGCCTTTAGAGCCTTTAATTTTCCTCTCTGCATTATCGGTTTTGGTGATGGTCAGCAAGGTCACCTTTCTAATTTAGTGAATTGGTTTTCCTTTGGGAGTTCACCGACCTGTCTCAATAGAAACAAGTTTTGTAAAGTGTCACTTTGGGCGTGGTCATGCTCATTAGGCGATCCGTCTTTCTTGTTGCGCGATCATCATTGTTAATTTTGCACTTCTTTTCATGTTTTTGGCCATTGTTTGAAACATTCATCCTTGCCTTGTCCATTAGCCTTCATGGCTATAGATCATCAAAATATTATTAGAATTAGATAAAATTAGGCATTGAGAACACTAATTATTGAGCTAAATAGGCCTCAAATGAGTGCAAATCTACCACTCATCAACACCCCAACTTAAACTTTTGCTTGTTCTCAAATAAATCAAGAACACAATTAGCTTAATAAGGGTGTCTATAATAGTATTCAATGAGAGATAACATGCAAGTGCAATTACAAGATCACTTTCAAAAATATGCTACACTCAATCATGATAAAAAAGCTTCAAATGATGACTAGCCGGTTTCAATACAAGCTCAAGCTCACTTTAGCTTCTTTTGTAATGCAAGACCATGTTTCAATAAATGCATTCAAGTGCACTCACGTCAGGGAAGATTTCATGCTCTCAAAAAGTAAATCAACTAAGAAATAAGGAATGAATGCAACTCTCACTCTCTTAAAAGAGAAATACATGCGAGATGCATCCCATATGTTTGCCCATATTTTCCAATCATCACACAACCTAGTTCATGCAAGATATTAAGGGTCTTTTAGGCTTGTAATGGCACTGAAGGTTAAGTTATGGTCAATTTGGCTCGGTGACTTCACCTTTTTAAAGAATTGTTGCAATCATCTTCACCTCTTCTCAAGTTCTTTTCATATTTTTCCAATTGAGAACTCAAAGTTTGACTTTTCACTCATTTTATTTGGAATCTCCTTTATTTCATCACTTCTCTTTTTTCATTTCCATTTTTCAACATTTTTTATCACAATGATGCTTTCTCTTCTTCGTTTTTTATAAGGAGGGGTTTCTTCTTTTTGTAACAAACTTCAATGTTGAGTCCCAATTCTTCTTTCTTTGCCCTTCACTTGGCTTTCATTCTTTCTTTATTTCCACACCTCCAACTTAGGATTTTGGCCTAAGTTGGCTATTCAAACATAATAATTCTTCAAAAAGGATTTTTGGTGAGAAGGTAGGGATAATTTAGCTCAAGAGGTTTTAGCTTGGTTTTGTCAACAAATGGTTTAGGCTCAAATAGTGCCAAAATGGATACACACCCTCACAAGGTGAACAAAGGATTATGAAAATTTAGGTTCCCTCTTATAATTATTGCCCAAGACCATGCCTTATATTTACCACAGTTTAGACAATTAGACTAAAAAGGTAAATTCTAGGACTCGACACACATGTTTTCAAGTAACACCTCAACACACATGGCACTTTGAAATAAATTCATTTAGCACATCCTGAAAACATCAAAAGTGTACGTGTGATGTTTATTACAAAACTCACATCAAAATGCTGGCCCTAGATGTGGCCCGCTTTCGAGAACCATTACTGGCCCCAAGCGAACCCTTGGCCTGGCTCAACTCTCAGCGGAAGACTTACTCAACATTAGATAAACTCAAATATAAAGTTTTAACTCAAATGTCTCAAATACTTAACTTAGAACATTTAAAAATATTTAAACTGGCCATAAGGGCAACTTAAGTCTAGAACATTAACAATAGAAAATGAAACATACTTCTCAACTGCTACTGTCTATCTATGAAGCCCCTAATACTATGAGGGATGTAGGGACAAGGCCCCCGATCATCCTAACAAAACTGAAATAATAAATAATGGATCCTCCAAAAGTAAGGAGGCTCACCAAACAACTCTAGAACTGTAAGTGGTATCAACGAAGCACTTGTTGATGACCCTGATCTCCAGTATCTGCATCATGAAATGATGCATGCCAAATGGCATCAGTACATTGAATGTACGAGCATGCAAGGGGAACAATAAACATAATATAAAAGCTTGAACTTGGAAAGAAGGAAACATACTCACCTCAACTCTACTCAACTCAACCTTAACTCATGGATACTCAACTCAATGCAGCATAAAAATAACAATAAAGATGCAGTTTATATAAACATTTAAACTAGTAGATAAAACTCAACGTATATAAAAATACAATAATAACTCAGTTTGTATGTAAAGATACAAAATAACTCAATCTGGGAGATTCTCTAATCGACAACCATCACTATGAGCTATGTGATGATACAGCGTCTCGCCCACGCTGCCAGAACTGTCCAATACCTTGCTAGAGTATAAGACATCCTCAAATATGTGGATCCACTTAGCTATAATTCAAAAATCAATAAGGAATCATCTAAAAAGTATGACTCTTTCTACCCACATTGGCTACATGGTTTATGAGGACTTTGAGTTGTATGAACTCGTCCTCATATCGGTGCTCAATACGAATCCCAAAATATAACTCATCTCATATGTTTAAAAATATTTCCTCATCCTCAATATTTGAGATTATTACTCAAAAGTTTCTATTAAAAGAGATTATACTCAAAAACTCCTCATGAACTCATTTGGAAATCGATGTTCCCTCTCGTTTTAAATGTAAAAACATTTACTCTTAAGAATATTTAGTTCCCATTTATTCATTTTTCAAAAATGAAACTCAACTCTCCTCATCCTCAAACTCAAGTACTCAAGTCTTAAAATAAGTTATAAAAGATTGTCAAGACTTCTCAAAATGACCCGAAAGAACTCTCAAGACTTTACTCCTAACTCTACCTTGAATTTGAATTATGAATTCAAGGGTTATGATTCATCTTATGAATGATCTCTCGATGTTAAGATGTAGTTTACAGTAGTTAGAATAAAAAAGGAGTAAAGGTACTATTTGAAAGAACTTAGATGGAGCAAACGACGGAAAAAGGGTAGGGACAGGCAACCCTGGTGCACTGCTGGTGCGGGGCGCTAGCCCCTAAACTTCAGAGACTCATTTGTGGCGCACTTCTGGTGCGCCGCCCCAGCCCTCCTGGCATGTTTAGGGCGAGCCACCCCAGCCCCTCCCCAGAACATTCCAACAAATTTTCTTCTTCGATTTTGGACCTAATTCACCAAGAATCGAATGGTTTCTTCCCAACTCACTTAGATTCAAATACCCAACATAAGTACACAAAAATCTACTAAAACCCCTCAAACTCCTAATATTCATCTCAAGAAATCATCAAACTCATGATTAAAGATTTAAGAACGAAACTGTAACATCTCGCTAAATTGAAAGAACTAGAAAGAGTTAGAATTGGAAATAGTCATTTTAGGAAAGAATGAAAAATCTGGAAATATTTTAAGTTTGGGTTTTTGCTCAACTTCAAACGACTATAACTCCTAGCTCAGGATGATTTAGGAGAGTTTCCAGATATCGTAGGAAAGATCTTGGAATAATATTTCCAACGCTGTTGAGTTTGCGCGATTTTGAGTTTGTATGAGTGAGTTATACCCATTGGAAGTTGGGTTGTTCAAACAAGGAAAGTCCAATCCGGATTTTGAAAGGGTATTATGGTCCTTTTCATACACTATTATTTTATTTCGATTTTTGGAGTTTAATTAGGGTCAAATCAGAATTAGATCAGTTTAGTCAATTGGAAATTCATGCTAGGGCTTGGAGAAAAGAGAAGAAAGGAGAAGGAAAGCTCAATATTCGCCAAGAGCATGCGATTTGGTTGTGGATTTCTCCAAAGATTTAATCCTACAAGGTATGTGAGACATTCATAGCGTTGGATTCATTCACCCACGCGCCAAACATGTTTAGTTCAGCAAAATGCATTCTAAAAAGGTTGAAAGTTTGATGTTCTTGATATGTATTATTGAATTTGGTGTCGTTCTTGATTTGGGCTGGTATTGAGAAGTTTCTGAGATATTTACGTCGAATTATGGAGTTGTTTTGAGTTAGGTTCTTAGATACATTTGCTGGGTATCTGAATCTAAAGAAAATTTGGGGAAAAGAACCGAGTTTAGGCAATTTGAGGCTAGAAAATGAGGAAGGAAAATAAACCAGACAAGGAACAGGTATCAGGTTCGCGTCGCGGAGAGGTCGCGGACTCCACTGTTTCAAAAATTATTTCGCGATCAAATATTTAAATGCAACTCTGCATCGCCAGCTAGTGATTTCTTGATCTTTTCTCATGTTTAACTATCTAAAAATACTCCTAAACATCATGAGATCTTTCCTATCACAAATCACAATCCTTGAATCCATAAATTCAATTCAAGAAAAGTTAAGAGTCAAGTCTAGAAGTTAAGAATCAAGTCAAGAGAAGTTCATAAAGTTTTCAAAAGTCTTTCATAAACGTTTTAACTTTCTTTTAAGACTTGAATTTTTAGTTGAGTAAAGAGTAAGAGTAAAAGTTCACTTCTTCTAAGATTATACGGGAACTAAGTATTCCCAAGAGTTAGAAATATTTTCACATTTGAGAAAGAAAGGGAACATCAATTCCAAAAGAGCTTTTAATGCTAAGTTTTGAGTAATTATCTCAAACAAAAGAAAGAAGTTTGTTTTAAAAACATATGAGCTAAGTATACTTTTGGGAGTAGTATTGAGCACCGATATAGGGACGCGAGTTCATAATAACTCAAGTCTCCATAAACCATGTAGCCATCATGGGTAGTAAAGGATCATACTTTTTAGATGATTCCTTAAGTGCTTTTTAGCATAGACTAGTGGATCCACTTAGTTAAGGCGTTCTATATGATGGCAAAGTATAGGACAGTTATGGCAGCTTGGGCAAGACGTTGTATCACCACTTAGGCTCATAGTGGTGGTTGTCGGTTAAAGAAACTCCCACCGAAACTATATTACTTTATTATATGAGTAAAGTTGAGTTTGTTATAGCATTTTGTTTAACGAACTAAGTTATTTTCTACTATTTTAACAATTTTCTATATATTGCATGTGTTTTATTGCTTTATATTGAGTTTAGTTATTCATGAGTTGAGTAAATCCAAGGTAAGTGTTCCTTTCAGATTCTTTTCAAGCCTATGTTATGTTTAGCATTCCAACTCGCATACTCGCACATTCAATGTACTGATGCCAGTTGGCCTGCATCGTCTTATGATGCAGACGCATGTAACCAGGATCAGCACCCAACACCTCGTTGATCCAGTTGAGCACTCAGAGTCAGTTGGTGAGCCTCATTGCTTTCCGGAGGACTCATTTTACTTTGCTAGTTTTCAGTTGTTAGGATGATCGAGGGTCCTGTCCCGACATCCCTCTTTGTTTTAGAGGCTTCATAGACAGTAACTAGTCAGTTATATTTATATTATTATTTCATATGTTAAGACTTGTGTTGCCACTTTTTCCAAGTTGAATGTTTCACTTTTAAACGTTCTAAGTATTTTATTAATCAGTTGAGTAGAGATGCATTGAATCCTTATATTATGATTTTAAGTCTTCCGCTGAGTAAGTAAGCTAGGGCAAGGGTTCGCTTGGGGCCAATAATGGTTCTTGAGTGCCAGTCCCACCCAGGGTGTAGGCTCGGGGCGTGACAAACTTGGTATCAGAGCCCAGAGTTCAAGATTCCTAGGGAGTCTATGAAGTCATGTTTGTAGAGTCCTAGTTATCGGTGTGAAGTCCGCCACATCTACAATTAGGAGGCTGCAATATTTTAGGAACTATCTCACTTTCTTCATACTCATTTCGTGCGATAGAGTTCATCTATATACAATTTCATTCTAACTCGTGCTTATGCGTAACCGATTGTGAGCTGGCCTATGGTCGAGAGTTCCTTCATGAGGTGTTTCTTTCCTCGTGAGCTAAGAGAAGCAAGGAGATAGTTGCTGAAATGAGGAGCAAAATGAGTTTATTCGTTGTTAGGTTGACTCGTCTATCAAGTAAGAAAAGTAAGGCAGCCATGCTAATAGGTTACATGGGCATAGCAAGACTGATGATCCATGTTCAACAAGTTGAGAAGGACCAACTGAAGGATAGAGAAGAGTTTAAGAATAAGAGGGCTAAGACATCATGGAATGAATCCAGACAGCAAAAGAGTAATATGAACCGGTCTTTTTTCCAACGTAAGAAGAAAGGACCTGCTCCATCATCTGCTAGTGCACCTGCACCAAGGAACAAATGTAAGTACAATAGTTAAAATTCTCAGAACTTCAGAGCTAGACCTGCGCATTCGCAAGGTAGTAAGGCACAAGGGGGTACTAAGACTCTTGCATGTGCTAAGTGTGGTAGGAGCCACTCAGGGGTGTGTCGTGATGGCTCCACTGGTTGCTTCAAGTGTGGCCAGAATGGTCATTTTATGAGAGAGGGTCCTAAGAACAGGCAGAGTAATGGTAATGGGGGCAATAGAGCCCAGTCTTCTTCAGTTGCTCCACCAGACAGAGCTGCATCTAGATGAGCTGCTTTAGGGGCAGGCGGAGGAGGAAACTGTCTTTATGCTATCACTAGTCGCAGGGAGCAAGAGGATTTGCCAGATGTTGTCACTGGTATGATCCAAGTTTTCAATTTTGATGTTCTTCCTGAGCAACTTCTTGAGACCTTCAGTGTTTCTATACCTGTTGATGAGTCTATTCTAGCAGAGAGAGTTTATAGTGATTATACCATTTTCCATCAATCATAAGAACACCATGGCTGATTTAGTTGAGTTAGACATGGTGGATTTTGATCTCATTCTAGGTATGGACTAGCTTCTTACCTGTTATGCATCAATAGATTGTATAACTCGAGTTGTCAAGTTCCAGATTCCTAATGAGTCAGTCATAGAGTGGAGTAGTAGTTCAGTAGTGCCTAAGGGTTATTTCATTTCATACCTTAAGGCGAGAAAGTTAGTTTATAAGGGTTGTGTTTATCACTTAGTCCGAGTTAAAGACTCTAGTGTTGAGATACCTCCCATTCAGTCAGTTCCTATAGTAAAAGATTTTCCAGAAGTCTTTCCAGATGATCTACCCAGAGTTCCTCCTGAGAGAGAAATGGACTTCAGCATAGACATTCTTCCAAATACTCGTCCTATCTCTATTCCGCCATATAGAATGGCTCTAGCAGAGTTGAAAGAGCTTAAAGAATAGTTGAAAGATCTCCTTGATAAGGGTTTTATTCGACCAAGTGTCTCACCTTGGGGCGCTCCGGTTTCATTTGTGAGAAAGAAAGATGGTTCCCTTAGGATGTGTATAGATTACCATCAGTTGAACAAGGTTACCATCAAGAACACGTATCCTCTTCCGAGAATTGATGATATATTCAATCAGCTTCAGGCTTCTTCTTATTTTTCTAAGATAGACCTCAGATCTGGCTACCATCAGTTGAAAGTAAGGGAGTGTGATATTTTCAAAACAGCATTCAGGACCCGTTATGGTCATTATGAATTTTCGGTCATGTCGTTCGGTTTAACTAATGCACCTGTAGCGTTCATGGACCTTATGAATAGAGTATTCAAACCTTATTTAGATATGCTTGTTATCATGTTCATTGATGACATACTACTCTATTCAAGAAATGAGGAAGATTATGCTAGTCATCTCAGATTAGTTCTTCAGATATTGAAAGATAAAGAGTTATAAGCTAAGTTCTCTAAATGTGAGTTTTGGCTTGTCTATTGCATTCTTGGGCCACATAGTTTTCGGTGATGAAATTAGAGTTGATACCCAGAAGATAGAGGCAGTGCAGAATTGGACTAGACCCACATCTCCAACTGATATTAGGATTTTCTTGGGCTTGGCTGGCTATTATAGAAGGTTCGTAGAGGGTTTCTCATCTATTTCATCTCCTTTGACCAAGTTGACTCAGAAAATAGTAAAGTTTCAATGGTCTGAAGCTTGTGAGAAAAGCTTTCAGGAATTGAAAAAAAGGTTGACTACTACCCCAGTATTGACCTTACCAGATGGTACGTAAGGCTTTGTTGTCTATTGTGATGCGTCTAGAGTTGGTTTGGGTTGTGTGTTAATGCAGAATGGCAAAGTTATAGCTTATGCCTCCAGACAGTTGAAAGTTCATGAGAAGAACTACCCAACCCATGATCTAGAGTTAGTTGTCGTTGTATTTGCTTTGAAAATATGGTGCCATTATCTTTTTGGTGTGCATGTGGATGTATTGACCGATCACAAGAGTCTTAAGTATGTGTTTACTCAGAAAGAGCTTAATCTCAGACAAATGAGGTGGTTAGAATTACTCAAGGATTACGATATGAGTATTCTTTATCACCCAGGTAAGGCTAATGTTGTTGCTGATGCTTTAAGCAGGTTGTCTATGGGTAGTACCGTCCATGTTGAGGAAGAAAAGAGAGAGTTAGCAAAAGATGTGCATAGACTTGCACGCTTAGGAGTCCGACTAATGGATTCCACAGAAGGCGGAGTAGTGGTGATGAATGGGGTTGAATCATCATTAGTGTCAGAAGTAAAAGAGAAGCAAGACCAAGATCCTATTTTGCTTGAATTGAAGACATGTTCATAAGCAAAAAGTATTGGTTTTTTAACAAGGGGGAGATGGTGTGTTGAGGCATCAAGGTAGGCTATGCGTACCAAGGGTGGATGAACTCTAAGAGAGGATCATGGATGAAGCTCATAGCTCCAGATATTCCATTCATCCGGGTTCCACAAAGATGTATCGTGACTTGAGAGAAGTGTATTGGTGGAGTAGTATGAAGAAGGGCATTGCTAAATTTGTGGCTAAGTGTCTGAATTGCCAACAAGTTAAAGTAGAGCATCAAAGGCCCGATGGTTTGGCTCATAATATAGAACTTGCGGAATGGAAGTGGAAGATGATCAACATGGACTTCATCACAGGTTTACCAAGGTCTCGCAGGCAGCATGATTCTATTTGGGTGATCGTTGATAGAATGACAAAATCAGCCCACTTTTTGCCGGTAAAGACTACCTATTCAGCAGAAGATTATGCTAAGTTGTATATTCAAGAGGTAGTTAGACTCCACGGGGTGCCAGTTTTGATTATTTTGGATAGAGGTGCACAATTTACTGCACAGTTCTGGAAATCTTTTCAGAATGGCTTGGGTTCAAAGGTGAACTTAAGTATTGTTTTTCATCCTCAAATAGTTGGTCAAGCAGAGTGCACCATTCAGACCTTGGAGAATATGTTGAGGGATTGTATGATTGATTTCAAAGGTAATTGGGATGATCACCTACCTCTTATTGAATTTGCTTACAACAATAGTTACCACTCCAGCATCCAGATGGCTCCTTATGAAGTTCTTTATGGGAGAAGATGCAGATCTCCTATTGGATGGTTTGAAGATGGTGAAGCTGGGTTGATAGGACCAGACTTTGTTCATCAAGCTATGGAAAAAGTGAAAGTGATTCAAGAGAGGTTGAAAACAGTGCAGAGTCGTCAAAAATCCTACACCGATGTTAGGAGAAGGGAGTTAGAGTTTGAAGTGGATGATTGGGTCTACTTGAAAGTTTCACCCATGAAGGGTGTTATGAGATTTGGTAAGAAGGGGAAGCTTAGTCCCCGGTATATTGGTCCTTACAGAATATCCAAAATGGTTGGAAAGGTAGCTTATGAGTTAGAGCTACCACAAGAGTTAGCAGCGGTTCATCCGATATTTCATGTCTCCATGTTGAAGAAGTTCATGGGCGATACTTCATTGATCATACCAACTAAAGATATTGGGATCAAGGATACCTTATCTTAAGAGGAGATTCATGTTCAGATTCTAGATCGCTAAGTTCGCAAGTTGAGGACTAAGGAAGTAGCATCAGTCAAAGTTCTTTGGAGGAACCAGTTTGATGAGGAAGCTACTTGGGAAGCTAACGAAGATATAAAGAAGAGATATCCACATCTCTTTGAAGCCGGAAAGATTCCAGACCAAGGTTCCAATTCTCTTCTTAGTACTCTTTAATTTATAAGTTGGAATATTGTATTTGCATTGCTTGTTGGATATTTGAGTCGAATGTTAGATGTTACACCCTTAGCCTATTAAGAGTAATCTCATTTGAGGACGAATGTTCCCCAGGGGTAGATATTGTAACATATCGCTAAATTGAAAGAACTAGAAAGAGTTAGAATTGGAAATAGTCATTTTAGTAAAGAATGAAAAATCTGGAAATTTGTTATGTTTGAATTTTTGGTCAACTTAAAACAACCATAACTCCTAGATCAAGATGATTTAGGCGTGTTTCCAGATATCTTAGGAAAGATCTTGGAATAATATTTCCAACACCGCTGGGTTTGCGCGATTCTGAGTTTGTATGAGTGATCCATGTCCATTGGAAGTTGGGATGTTCAAATAAGGAAAGTCTAATCCGAACTTTGGAAGGGTATTATGGTCCTTTCCATACCCTATTATTTTATTTCGATTTTTGGAGTTTAATTAGGGTCAAATCATAATTAGATCAGTTTAGTCAATTGGAAATTCACGCTAGGGCTTGGAGAAAAGAGATGAGAGAAGAAAGGAGAAGGAAAGCTCAAGATTCACCAAGAACGTGCGATTTGGTTGTGGATTTTGCCAAGGATTTAATCCTACAAGGTATGTGAGACTTTCATAGCGTTGGGTTCGTTCACCCACGCGTAAAACATGTTTAGTTCAGAAAAATTCTTTCTAAAAAGGTTGAAAGTTTGATATTCTTGATATGTATTCTTGAATTTGATGTCGTTCTTAATTTGGGCTGATATTGAGAAGTTTCTGAGATCTTTACGTCTAATTATGGAGTTGTTTTGAGTTAGGTTCTTAGATACATTTGTTGGGTATCTGAATCTAAAGAGAATTTGGGGAAAAGAACCGAGTTTAGGCAATTTGGGGCTAGAAAACGAGGAAGGAAAAAAAATCGGACAAGGAACATGTACCAGGTCCGCGTCGCGGACCTGTTCCTTCAGTGTGAAAATTTTATCTCCGCGTCACGGAGATGTCGCGGACTCCACTATTTCAAAAATTATTTCTCGATCAAATATTTAAATGCAACTCTGCGTCACGTACTTGTTCCCAGATAGTGATTTCTTAATCTTTCTCATGTTTAGCTATCTAAAAACAGTCCTAAACATCATGAGATCTTTCCTATCACAAATCACAGTCCTTGAATCCATAAATTCAATTCAAGGAGAGTTAAGTGTCAAGTCTAGAAGTTAAGAATCAAGTCAACAGAAGTTCATAAAGTTTTCAAAAGTCTTTCACAAACGTTTTAACTTTCTTTTAAGACTTGAGTTTTGAGTTGAGTAAAGAGTAAGTGTAAAAGTTCATTTCTTCAAAGATTATATGGGAACTAAGTATTCCCAAGAGTTAGAAATGTTTTCACATTTGAGCAAGAAAGGGAACATCGATTCCAAAAGAGCTTTTAATGCTAAGTTTTGAGTAATTATCTCAAACCAAAGAAAGAAGTTTGTTTTAAAAACATATGAGCTAACTATACTTTTGAGAGTATTATTGAGCACCGATATAGGGACGCGAGTTCATAATAACTCAAGTATCCATAAACCATGTAGCCATCATGGAGGATTATCCTTTTTAGATGATTCCTGAAGTGATTTTTATCATAGACTTATGGATCCACTTACTTAAGGCGTTCTATATGATGGCAAAGTATAGGACAGTTCTGGCAGCGTGGGAAAGACGTTGTATCACCACTTAGGCTCATAGTGGTGGTTGTCGGTTAGAGAAAATCCCACAGAAACTATATTACTTTATTATATGAGTAAATTTGAGTTTGTTGTTGCATTTTGTTTAATGAGCTAAGTTGTTTTCTACTATTTTAATTAAATCTTTCTATATATTGTATGTGTTTTATTGCTTTATATTGAGTTGAGTTATTCATGAGTTGAGTAAAGCCAAGGTAAGTGTTCCTTTCAGATTCTTTTCAAGCCTATGTTATGTTTAGCATCCCAACTCGCATACTCGTACATTCAATGTACTGATGCTAGTTGACCTGCATTGTCTTAAGATGCAGACGCAGGTAACTAGGATCAGCACCCAGTGCCTCATTTATCCTATTGAGCACTCAGAGACAGTTGGTGAGCCTCTTTGCTTTCCGGAGGACTCCTTTTAACTTTGCTAGTTTTCAGTTGTTAGGATGATCAAAGGTCTTGTCCCGACATCCCTCTTTGTTTTAGAGGCTTCATAGACAGTTAGTAATCAGTGGTCTTTATATTATTATTTCATATGTTAAGACTTGAGTTGCCACTTTGGCCAAGTTGAATATTTCACTTTTAAACGTTCTAAGTATTTTATTAAACAGTTGAGTAGAGAAGCATTGAATCTTTGTATTATGCTTTCAAGTCTTACACTGAGTAAGTAAGTCAGGCCAAGGGTTCACTTGGGGCCATCAATGGTTCTCGAGTGCCAGTCCCGCCCAGGGTGTAGGCTCGGGGCGTGATAGAAACTTCAAGAAACTCTTTAAGAACTCAAGTCATTCAACCTCAAGAATGAAATTACGGATTTAAAATCACATGATTGGCATGTGGGTGAGCGAAGCCAAGACTGTGAGAGCTTACATACCTTAATTTTACGAAACAAATCCTCGATTCACAAGAATCTTGATCGTTCTTCCTTTTCTCCTCTTTTCCTCTTCTTAAACTCTTCTCAAAACCTTAAGCGTATTTAGGATTGCGAAAACTAACCTAAATCAGTTTTGACCCCTAAAGTATTACTAAAGAAATGTTTTAAGCTTATGGGGTAAGGACAAGATCGAAATACCCCTCATTAATTCGGGTAACTTTCCTTAACTAGACAGGTTGACTTCAAACGAGTATATATCCCTCATTCGAACTCAAAATTTAGCAAACTCAGTGGTGTTGGAAAGAGGATTCCAAGAACTTTAATTTGATATCTTATGGGCCACCTAACTCATCCTGTATCGAAGGTTATGGTGGTTTGAAGGTGACCCAACACTCACAACTGAAGCTTAACTTAAACAAATCTCAAATTAGCTCTTTCCAAATTAGTTCTTTCTAAGTTTAGCTCTTTCTAAGGCGGGATGTTACATTTATATTGAACACAATCGATCCTCGAATAATTATCAATGAAAACTCGAGCATTTCACAATTTCTAAAACTCAAGTAGGTTGTAAAATTGAGAGAAAATGAAAAAGGCAATAGATAAATCCACTAAACCAAATGAAACACTCTAATATAAACAAAAGTAAACTAATATCTCATCCAAAATTGAAAAGTAACAAAAAAAGTAAAGGGGGATATTGGCACAAAGGCTCTCACCCCACTAAAAAGAAATATGCAGTGTCCTCAATGCAAAGTTAATAAAGTATGGGAGGCAAAGTAAAAGGTCCCCCTGACAGGCTATGCTTGTGAAGCACTTTCATCTGGAGTCTCTGTCATGGAAGCATCACCCGGGGCATCAGTGCCCAACAATAAAATCACTGGTGTCAATAGTGTCGTATCAACTGGGCATCAATGCCTATCATAATTCTAGGAAGGATGGTGGAGTCTGAAGAGACACCACTAGTGCCAACTGGTGAAGTCTCCCGGAGGGATCTCTCCAGGGTGGCTTGAATAATCACCTCCTCGGTCTCCTGCAGCTCCGTGAGTTTCTATGCAATCCCATGCTCATCCTCCTCACTCAGCTCCTTCTCATTTGTTCTCCTCGGCCAAATCATCATCAAACCTCTCAACTTCCACATAAACATCATCAACACTCACAGGTTTCTCAGGTTGCACAATAGAAGTAGGCTCATTATATGGCATCATTGGTGGCACAGAGGCTAGTGCATCTGGTAGGGGAACCTCACCCCATAACTTCAAAATATCAGTAGACCAAAGTTGGTCTACATCTTCCCGCAAGGTAGAAAGCTCACCCCTCACGACATCTAGTGCACCAAAACTACCCTCGACCTTCTCCTAAGCCTACCTCTAATCTCACATTGAGGTTATACAACCTCAATTCATGGTCCTCAAATAACCCCTCACACCTAGCCACCACGTCTCTCAAAGGAGACAAGGCCATCTCACTAGCCCTATCAAACAACCCGGGCAAGTCCTTCTCAACCCTAGTGGCTCTAACATCTACCGAATGAGTAAGACTATTCATTTGATATATCAGGGTCTGATTCAAGGGGGATGGATAATAGGAGTTTGGGTAGGTACAACAGAAACAACAACAAACAGAAGTAGTAGTAGTAGTAGTAGTAGGAGGAGTAACAGTAAGGGAAGGCATAGCAGAAGAGGAAGGTATACATGCCTGCTCCACAGAAGAAGCAGGTATACTGGCCTCAGATGCTAGAACAGCTAGATCCAGTACAGGTGTAGTATGTGGTGGTGGCGGATTCCTTCGATCTACATCATCTTGTAAATACTCAACTTTAATCCTCATAATGTCACTGGAAGAGGCTGGTGCAATCCACACATCAGACTTCCCCTGAGAGGGAACTCCTCCTCTCTCGCACAACTAAATAATGAGAATTGGGAATGAAAAAGATGTATGCTCTTGCCCGGCCCGTAGAAACATCTCCTCGACAATGATAGTATCGACATTGATCTACTCCTTGTCAATGATAGTTCCCACTAGCACTACTTTAGGATGTCGAATGGTTGATTCATTCTGAGACGGCATGATGTTGTTGTTGATAAACCCAAACCAACATTGGGCCACAATGTTTAAATATTTCTTCTCAATCCTTGCACCATCAGCCATCCATGGCAGAGAGGCATTAGATATCAATGGGGCTAACCACCCCTTAAAAGCATCAAGCTCCCGATGCATCCAAATATGGTATGTATCAGAACCGCGTAGGACTGTGTTAATTTCACCTGCACGACATTATACAATTTTCCCTGCACTTCTACTTTATCCAAGGGTTTTTTGACAGTTCCCTTTCCTTTCTTAAGTAGGTCCTAGGCATAAGTGTCATAGAACTCTCTAACCCACTTTGGCACATAGCATTTCCTGAGCTTTGTGAACTTCTCAAATTTATGAAACTTGATTGTTTTCCATATAGCCGGGTAATCGTTTATCACCCCAGTTGAGAGTCTTCACTCTTTAAGAGTTGTTTTATCTCCTTCTACCTTGAGCCTATTTAGGGCCCTTAGATCTATGATTAGTAGAACACGAGAAGCAGGGGTTGGCTCTTGCGGAGGTGATACTAGCTTGGAAGTGCCATGTTAGGCATGAGGGGCCTCAGAAGGTTCAATAATAGAAATACCCTTGTGCCTTTACAGAGAAGGGGGAGAAGGAAAGTCTATATCTAATGTCACCACCTATAACTTTTGTTATAGTCATGACCTTCAAAGCACACACATTGAAACATAGAATCGGTGAAGGTAGTTGAAATCAAAGTCAATTAGAATTATATTTCAAACATGCTCGGAGGCTCACCGAATAGGAAGGCGGATCGCCTAACAAGATAGGCGAGCTCTGGGTAGCTTTTTGAAATGGACAGTGGCAATTATCAAAGTGAATAGGCACAACGGGCGGAGTCATTTCCAACTCGGTGATTCACTGAGTTGGTTTTGGCGGGCTAAGACAAGTCAGCTGAAATTGATAGTGCAAAATGAAAAGAAACAGCATCAAGGGTGATGTCCACTCCTACTCGGAGATTCTCCAAATGGGTTTGGTGAACTAAAACAAGATCGCTAAATGGGACAGTGCCCAAGGTCACATATTCACTAAAATAGGCAAACTGGGGCTTACTCAACGATTCGCCTAACCTCCTTGAGAGCTAAGACAAGCTCGCCAAACAGGAGATGTTCAGTTCAGTGACTAAATTTTACAGCTAAACCTAGCATACACAACAAAAACTAGTTCCCCAATATCATTACAACCCATATATATTATTATCTACACATGGGTACTCAGACTTTGCCCAAAATATTGCAAAGTATTGCTCAAATTGATGATTTGTTGTTAAGAAAGTCGTCACTCTATCTATCATTGGACTAAATCATCCAATTGACTCAACATTGGTTACTCCGACTTCACCCACATCAAATCCAGCCAAAACCCATCAAATTTGCAAATTCAATTTCACATTTAACCAACACATACAAGATTAGCAATTAATAGGTAACACTGTCAATTAGTTCATGGGCGCAGTTTAATACGCACATTCCAAGACTACCCAATGAAATCCAACAAACACAATCACCAAATGGCTTCAAGCCCATATGCAATATACAATTTAAAGCTCAAATTGCACAATAATTGAAAACCAACCTCAATAGAAGCAAAAGTTGAAAAATAACAAGAGAATGGGGTTGGGTCGACTAGTTTGGGAAGCAAATGCACTCCACGCACTTAGAAATCACACAATAAAGACTCAAAATATCTAAGATTTTTCTTTATGAATTTGAAAAGACCCTTGGCCTTTTTATATCAGGCGCATTAGACGGTCACGACTAACATCGTTGAACGTGTTCAGTGAATCACCTATTGGAGCTTAAGCTCGCTGAATATGTCTGAATGAACACAAAATTTGAAGGTCGATTCGGCAAAACCGATGAAGTCCACATAGTGCACTTTGGTAGATCGCCCTTTGGAGCTCAGATCGCCTAAATAGACAGTATACATTTCCACATGTTCAAGCTCATAAGAAGACATACAAGTATGAAAACAAAAGTAATGACTTTGGTTGCCTCCCAAGAAGCGCCTTATTTAACATCGTAGCATTACATAGTTCTCATTTTCTCAATATTTTTTTTTGGGTTTCAGGACACTGTCACTAAGCAACATTCCCTTTTGCCTTGGATTGAGATGAGTAGAGATCTAGCATAATTGGGTCTCCAGATACTTTATAGATACCGAATAAGAGGTCACCGTTTGGGATAAAGTGGAGAAATCATTTTTCAAGTCCTTCAACACTTCGTCAGATCCTTCAACCTTATTGAAGATACTTGTGAGCATTTCTTCGGTTCGGTTTCCTTCTTGCCCAGCTAGGTATTTTGGTCGTTGATGATCATATGGATGAACATATTGAGCTTTATGTGCCTCCCTGTATTTCCAATTTCCACCTCGCCAATCTCTCCAACCATTATCTCGATCCTTGTTCCAATCTTGGTTCCCACATTGTCGTTGATAATTGATGTGAGAACTCCCATTTGGTTTTCCAAATATTGAACTATTTCATTATATAATTACTCAAATTTGGCATTATCTGGGCACTGCCTGATAAATCTGGGATTTTGACTCATTTAGGGCGTAATATTCATATTTTTAGTGTATTCAATATCTATCTTATACTCTAATCTGATGTTTATGTGTTAATTTGTAGTTATGAAGGCAAAAGAGCAAGGCAAGGTCATTACCAGAAAAAAAGAAGCGAAAAAGCTGAAAAAACTGACAGTCACCAAGACCACTCGCTGAGTGGTACTTCAGCTCACCTAAAGTTACAGCGTGGCATCCCTGGGGAAAAGCCAACTCGGTGATGGAAATTGCATTTTGGTGAACCGCCGCATGGATCGTCTATAAGGATCATGATCGCCTAAAGTTATAGAAGTTGAATGGTGAAGAGGCAAGTCAAGAAGGCGATGAAGAGAGACATTTGGCGCATCACCGACCTGGTCGGCGATGCTCAACTAATTTCGCCAATTGGTCCAAAATCTAAAAATCTGGAAGAGTATAAATGTGAATTTTTAAATGATGAAAAGGAGTTCTGAAATTTTGAGCGAATATTCTGAGTGTTTGAGAGTTCTTACTTTGAGTTTTTGATCCCAAACATTATTTTTGGAGTTTTTGAGTAGAATTTTAAGTTGGGTATTGATTTTAAGTTGATTTCAAGAATTGTGAAGACTCAAATTTTGTTACCCAGCTGATGGAGAACATAGTTGGTAGTATTTTCTTGCTTATTATAATGTGTGGATAAAACCCCCATTCTTGGGTGTGTGATTATGTGATTAATTGTCTCAATTAGCTTATGGGTGTTAATAATTACTAATTTAATTGTTATTTTGAAGTTGGTTCAATTGATAACTAAGTTTTAATTCATAATTTTTATACTTGTCGAGGTTCGAGAGAACTCGCTTGAATAGTGATAGTTGATCGAGAGATGGCTATTACATCTAAAGTCTAGCGTACCCACTAAGATTCAATGGTTTTCAGTAAATAATAATCACTCGTATATCAGAATTAGCAATTAATCAATCACATACCCAAGGATACCAATATTCCCCTGTTTTCGTAGTTGTTAATTGATAAATCTAATCCCCCATTTGACACTAGTTGTCAGCCCCTGCAACTTACTTTAATTATTTCGATAAATTTAATCCTACAATCGACAAGAACACGTCTTTCACTTCGTAATTGAATTCTCTACCATATCACTCCCTATAGGATCGACCCCAACTCTTCATTGGGTTTATACTACATTGTGATCGCCTACACTTAGAATTGGATGAAGTGTAGTTGAGCGTTATAAAAAATGGTGTCGCTGCCGGGGAGTGGTGTTTAGAATTCTTTTAGTGAATTTTAGTTGTGATCTAATCTTGTTTGTAGTTGAATCCCCTTACTTTTTTGTTTTTGTGCTTTATTGGCTGTTCTTGAACAGGTGACGTGATGAGCGTGAACGGGAGCAACGCTAGACAACTTCGACATCAAGATGACATTGGTAACTTGAACAATGTCAATGAAGCTCAATTGGGTGGTGTAGGTGCTATTTGTTTACCTCTGGTCGTGGAAAATGCGATATTCCATGTGACTAGCACGATGTTGCAGCTATTGCAAATGAAGGGTTTATTCAGAGGGATGGCTCATGAGGATCTCCATGACTATATCTGGAATTTTTTGGATGTGTGTGGTCCATTTTCATTCAATAATATCTCATAGGAGTCAGTCCGACTTTGGTTGTTCCCTTTATATTTGATGGGGATAGTAACAAAGTGGTTAGCTGACCTACCAAGGGACTCGATTACGTCTTGGGAAGAGCTGAATGAGGCGTTCTACATAAGATTTTTCCTTACTTCGAAGATGATGGCATTGAGAGATAATATTCAGGGCTTCAAACGATCGGATGGTGAACCAATCCATGATACATGGCTGAGGTTTCATATGTTGTTACTCCAATGTCCAACTCATGGACTCCCTAACAACGTGTTGTTACAACATTTCTATCGGAGTCTAGATTCAGTCAACAAAGTTGTGGATGACCAGCTTGTCCAAGGAGGAATTATGCAACAACCTTTTGAAATAGCATCGACTCTTCTTGATGGGATGACGAACATAAACCATGTTTGGTACACTAGGGAAGATCAAGTATCTCATTTGACCTTCAGGATGAAAAAGGAACAAATAGACAAAGACCAAGAGCGTGATGAAAACATGGCTAAAATGATGACCCAAATGGATCTTTTTGTCAAAACATGTCATGGGCAGTGGTTCTAAGGCTGCGAACATAGTTGGAGTTAGCGGAGTAAATCCCGATGATGCGCACTTTGAAGATTTGTACAATGAAGAGGTACAGTTTCTAGAAAATCAGGAAGGAGGTTTCCGCCAAAATTATCCAAGGCAAGGCGGGAACCAATGATGGAATAGAGAGTGTGATGAAGGTTGGAAGGACTGTTGTCTGTTGCTCATCTTCTGAGTGCCTTTCTGTTGAATTTGTGAGTGATGAATATTAAGCTTGTTGTTGAGGATATGCAATTGTTAGAGTGTTATTGTTGAGTTGTGTGCTATGTAAATTGTGAAATGTTAGATTGGGCTGGTTTGATGCAAGTTGTAGTTGTGGAGGTTCGGTTAGGTTGGTAGGAGTACCCGTATTCTATATTCTTAACTTGTGTTTAGGAGTTCGCTTGCTGAGTACCGTGTTGTTTGGTATTCACCCCTTGCTTCTACATACGTGTAGGTTATGAGCCCGGATCTTCATGATACTCTCTCTTATCTTCTGGGCCGAGGCTTCCTATGGAGATTTGTGAGGTAGCTTATTGTAATCTCAGCAGACCTTTTCACTCCTATTTATGATCTTGTTCTACTTTAGAGTTAACATCATTTGAGACTTGTTTATTTCTTTCAAATCTATTGTAATACATTAAAGGCTTGTACACGTGATAATTGGGTTTTGGGGGTATACTTAAGTTAATTATGATTTTCCGCATTATTTAATAGTATTAAACTTTTATTCTCGCTTTATTTCTGCATTTATCGTAATTTTTGGGTTTTAGGCTTACTTGTCTTGGTGGGATTTGACAAGTGTCATCACATCCATTTTTTGTCGTGACACTTGACAATATTGATATCCAAATACTTGAACTTCTCAAGTACCTTTTCAATCACATCAACAACTTCAATGTCTTTCATAAAATTTATAATAATTCTTAGCATACTTAGATTTAACACAAATTTGACATTTTTATTTATTGCACTCAAAATTAGGCAAAACTTCTTAGTTGATCAATTTGACTCGAGCAAGTAAGAACAAGCAGAAATACTGAGTTTGAAGAGACCTTCCGTGAGGTAACTTTTTCTCACAAATATTTTGTTCTATACTTTTCATAAATTTGTCAAATACATACACTATTTTAGAGTCAGCACCTTGTCAAATGTTTCCATAACATTCAATTTGGTTGTTATAGAATTAGCCATGAGCATAGTCTCATCGATCCAATAAAGGCAATATGACCGAAATGTTCATTTCACAACACAAACATGGCAGATCACTTTTAGCCAATTTTTATGTCTATAAAAATAAATTTATTTTAATAGACATATCTTTTAATGAAAAAACACAATATTTTAAATGACACTTTTTCATCAAAGAACACAATTCTTTTGAATGAGTCATATAATTTTGTGGGTTTATACTAGTCATATCATATACTAGTAAAGAGAGACTCAACGACAACAATATCAAAATACCCCAAGAATCTTGTAGGCCTAACATAATACAAGAATGTCATTAAATTTCATATCTTGTACTTTCAAATTTCAATTAGATAGTAAGTCTAATTTTGTCTTTATCACAAATAAACAACCCCCCACATTTTAAATATGTTCTAAAAAATATTTTTTAAGTATTTAAAATATTTTTCCACATATTTTTTCCAATGCTTACAAATTGTATTCCATCAAAATACGCATTGGCAACACGAAGCCTTCTTTTGGAGATTTAATCCATAGAAACACACATGGCATGCACAAAAATCACTAATTTTATGTCACTAGTGCTTTTTTTCTTCTTTCTATCACAATTGGACAGAGAACTTAGTATTTAGAATACTAAAAATAAATATTCAATTTGTATACAACTTGTTTCTAGTTTAACGATGAAGTTTTTATATTCTTCTAATCGTTAACTGAATGAACCTTGAATTCTGATGAAGATTTTATATTCTTCTAATCAGTTTCACATTCATACAGAGTAGTAAATTAACAAGGTTTTAATCTCTAGAAACCTCTAATACAACATTGTTTCTAGCTAACGATGAAGTTTTTATATTCTTCAAATCGTTTAGCCTTAAAATTCCTGACAAAGATTTTGTACTCCTCAAGTCAGAATATTTTAAAATTGGTGAAGTTTCTATATTCTTCAAATAAAATGCACAGTCTAATTTATTCGGTGAAGTTCTTATATTCTTCAAACCATAGGAGTGAAAAAAAATCAAAAGATTTTAGTCTCCAAAAATCATACACAAGCAAATTTCACATGGAGTAGAAAACTACAAAAGTTATTCTTCCTCCTCCAAACAGAATACATATTAATAATAATAAAAATATATTCTGAGATCATCACATAATGACCATCTATCCAAATATTTATGAAATAAATCTCATAACTTAAAAATGATAGAAAAAGAAATAGTCAAGGGAAATAAAGATAGAGCCTATTTTTTTACTCCCATTGAATCATATTCTATCTATCAGCAATGATTCCATGCAAGTCACTTTTCTTGCTAATTTTTTCTTTTCTAGTTTCCATCATTTTCAAATATTCCTTAGAAGACATTGAATTTCAACGAGAAACTAAACTTATGTTCAAATATTGTTAGGAGACAACATCTGTTCATTTTCTTCTTCTCATAGTTATATAAAACCTAAAATATAGAAAAAAATAATTAAAGTGCATATCTTGGCCTGTATGCACAAAATAATTTTCTCATTGAGAAAAAAATTGAAGGGGTGCAATGCTTGAATGCAGTTGGGAAGAAAAAAATAATTTTATCCATCCAAGGAAAACTTACTACACAAAATATACTCGAACATATTAAAGTAGTAATAATACATCCCAAATCTCTTTTATCATATGATAAAATAATTCTCTTTCTCTTTTTTTCCAACAAAAAGAAAACAGAAAATAAAATTAATTTCCTTACTACAAAAAATACCAACAATAATTAAATTTCTTAAGCTTGTTATTTTATGTATTCAAATTAGCAAACCAGAAATAATAAAAGATGAAAAGAAAAGGAGAAGAATTATCCGAGTCCATAGAACCCAATATGTGTCCTTAAGAAATTTAATCCCCTCAAGTACCCGGGGTTGTAGATTAATTCCTCCCAAGATAAAAACGGATAAAGAAGTAGTGGTACCTCAAACTTTGATAATTTCAATGAACTAAAAAAGACAACAACAAATCACACACACAGACACAGTCAATCGATTTTGTTTTGTAAGAAATGTATGCAAAAGAAGGGAAGAATTCAATGCAAAAAAATGAGTGAAAGTTTCTCTATTTAGAGTCAACAAAGGGTAAAGGTCACAACTCTTTGGAAAAAAGACAACCTTTCAGAAAGGTCACAACCCTTTCCATAAGGCACAACCTTACAAACGGTCGCAACCCTTTAGAAAAGTCACAACCCTTCAGGAGAGTCACTACCCATCATTTCCCATTTACACCTTTAAAACCCAACAGTTGTGTCAAAACAATAAAGCTCATTAAGCTCCTTATGTATGCCATCAAAGACGTATATAGTCTCCCCTACAGTGGCCATAGTGACGCCTACACGAGGTGGAGTGGTATCGCCAACAACACCAGCCATGTACCATTCTTGGCTATTGAGATAAAACACGTACAATTTGTTGTCAACAGGGACACGAGCTGTGAACTCACCCCCGAAGGAATATAGCTTCTTTCCCCAGGTATGGCTACCTTTTTCCTCCAGCTGCATTTGGAGGGTCAATGCAAATAAGAATCCAACAACAATTTTAAAATTGGTCACACACTTGCACAACCTAGGAAGTTAAAGGAAAATTGAAATACTACCCCATTTACGAGAATGAAAGAAACACCATTCTAATTATATGTAACAATATCATGACATCAACTTCAAAGTACAAAGACTAGAAAAGTGTTACTGAAACAATCGAGAAATAGCTTCTTTGATTTGTAGAAACCATCAAGAGAAACACTAAATGTGGAATTGCTAAAATATGAAGTTGACCACCAAGGCAGGATAAACTACAAAGCTTGATCCTCGATAATACAAGCATTTTTAAGGTATATACTCGTATCACATACTATTAAAAGTTGTATATGAAAGCAAACAAGAAATATTTTTCATGAATTATCTTAATAGCTGACTACGTGGGCTTTCACCTTGTTGGTTGGGTTCAATTGCCCATCTTTCAATCCTCTCCCCCATTTCCACTTCCCTTGCTCACATTCTCTTATTTATAAGCCAACAAGGCTAGGGACGAACAGTGCATTGTCAAATTGTACAAAAAGTAATGTGGATGGTACTTTTTATTCTCTTATTTATAAGCCAACAAGGCTAGGGACGAACAGTGCATTGTCAAATTGTACAAAAAGTAATGTGGATGGTACTTTTTAGCTGGATCTATTGTCACACGTTTACCAAACCCTTTCATCTTTCAGTGAGACTGAGAAACTTCGATTCCACCTTCTCTACTCCACTAATTTCCACTAGCTTCCATACCCATTTCTTCCTTGTTCCAATGCTAACAATGAAAGAGAAACGAATGCTTCAGCTTTCACGGCTCTAGGCAAAATAGAAGAAAAAGGTTGGTGTTCGAGATTTAATCGATCAATTACAACTCCAGCAATTAAAATATTTTCTTGGTTGTCACATGCTTGATCCTTTTTCTTCTTTTTCCCTCTTTGGCGACAAAATTTTTCTCCAACAAGTCATGTGCATGTGCTAATTTTGATGGCATGCTGTTGGATCTGACTAAATACTGCTACAAGGAGTAGAATTTTCAAAAAAAATGATGGATTGAAATTTTCAAATTTGTTTATTACCAGTAAAGAGGAACCATT
>JAJOOS010003923.1:0-44737 GCA_029582725.1 Solanum chiquidenum
ATATGATATGATGTGAAAGGTTTTCTCACAATATGAATATTCTAAGGTTGAAAGGCTTTCTCACATATTGAATCTATATGTAGACATGGACGGTGAAAGGTTATTCTCACGCATGATCTAATGAGCTATCTTAATGAATCAAGTTATGACTTAATATGTACTCCGTGGGAATTAATGTTTAGCACCGAGTGGATATTGAATATGAGATGGAAGCTTATACACTAGTTGAGTCCGGCTTCCAATGGGATCCTTTTACACTAGTTAAGTTTGGGTTCCCAAAGTATGTCTCATGAGATGAAGACCTTTTACACTAGTCGAGTCTGGTTTTCTAGAAGCAATCTCCTTATCCCATAAACTATGTGCCTCCGTAGGTTATTTAGCTAGTGGATCCACCTAAGCTAAGAGTATGGTTCTACCTTAGGCAAGTATGACACCCCTTTTCGGTGTGGGTAACATCGGGGGATCATATATAGCTCACATGGTTTCATGTCGGTTAAGGCTTATTCCCACAACAATAACAACAAGAATATGAATTATGAACTATGGTTACTCAAGAAGCTTTTATATGGGTTTTCAAGGTCTTAAAGGTGTGATTATGAATGATGGCCTAAAGAGGTTTACTTAGCATGAGTGAGATTTATGGGGTCTTATCCATGCATTGTACACGTATGCTTTGAAGGTACTTATGAAGTGTTTCTCTTATGTTATGATGATCTATCTATTGGCTATGTTTATGACTTATGATTTTCCACTATCTTGATGATGATGTTTCAACTTTGTAAATTGCATGCATTCAAATAAAATATTCATTTAAGCATCTTTTCAATGTTTTTATGCATGACTATCATACTTAGTGCATTTTTGTACAAATGCCTACTTTGGCTACATTTTTCGCAAGTGTAGGTTCCGGTTCTCGAGGTGATCATTCTAGTTGCTAGAGCTTGGACTTGAGTTTCTTCCGAGCTTGTTGGTGAGTCCTCATGGTTTGAAGACAATTTTTCTCATGTTGTAGTTTCATTTTATGTATTTCCCTTTTTGGACATGTTGTATGGGCTAGGCTCTATTTCATTCAAATATTGTAATATATATATATGTTGAGACTTAGTGTCTAGACTTCCGCTTTCGTTTATGAAAATTTTAGACTTGAATTGTGTTTTTACTCTTATTGTTCTAATTCTTATGTTTTGAAGACTAAGTAGCTTGTATGGAGTCCTTCAGGATTCTATACACCATGTTACATCTAGGTGTAACCTTGGGTCGTGACATCCATTGTAAGTCTTAAGATCAGATAAATTACCGTTGTTGTTAGTAAGGTGATTGGGTGATCTAGAGTCAACATATATAACATTGTCCTCACCCTGTGTATCTTGAATATTGACTGCTGCTAAGACTTGTGGGAGGTCTTCTATAGTCTGATATGAGTAGTCCCATCGGTAACATCTCGCAATTTGAAATAACTAGGAAGAAGCTTATAATTGGAAATAGTCATTTTTGGAAAGAATTAAAATCTGGAAATTTAGTTAAGTTAGGAAAAGTGAGTTTTTGGTCAACTGCAAATGGTCATAACTCCTAGCTCAGGATGAGTTAGGTGTATTTCCAGATATGGTTGGAAAGCTCTTCGAATAATCTTTTCAACACCGCTGAGTTTGTGCAATTCCGAGGTAGTATGAGTGAGTTATTCCCTTTGGAATTTGGGCTGATGGAATAAGGAAAGTTCAATCCGAATTTTGAAAGGGTAGTTTGGTCTTTTCCTTACCCTTTTATTTGATTTCATTTTTGGTGATAATTAGGGGTCTAATCTAAGTTATATCAGTTTACAGTTTTACCAAAAAGAGTTGGAGTTTTGAGAGACGAGAAAAGAAGAGGAGAAAAGAGGAGAAAGGAGAAGAACATTCAAAATCCGTCAAGATCATCGTGGATTGCTTATGGATTTCATCGGGGGTGATCCCTACTAAGGTATGTCATATCACATAGCGTTGAGTTAGCTCACCCACGCGCCAAACATGTTAAATTCAGTGTATTTTCGTTCTAAAAAGATTGAGAAATTGATGTTCTCGATAGTTGTTCTTGAATTAATTTCGTTCTTGAATATGAGTTGGGATTAAGGAGTTTCTTGTTGATTAAGTGTTGTTTCCTTGAGTTATTTGGGTTAGATTTTGTGTATATTATTTGAGTACATGAATATGAAGTAAATTTGAGAAAAAGAATCGTATTAAAATGATTTAGGATAAGAAAATGAGATCAAAAGTTTGTCCGATTTTTGCCTAAGGAACAAGTCGCGCGACGCTCCCTCATAGCGCCAGGAGGGCTGGGGCGGCGTGCCTGCAGTGCGACCAAAGTGAGCCCCAGTAAGTTGGGGCCTGGTGTGGCGCGCCCCGAACGCACCCGAATCAGGGTTTTTCACCAAGTTTTCGTCTTTCAGTCAGTTTAAGTCCTTCTAAAGTGTATTAACATTTCCTATTGATTCTAACTACTCTAAATGACTTCTAAACATCTAGAAATCATCTAGAAACATGATTCATAACCTTGAATCCATAAATTCAAATTCAAGGAAAGTCAGGAGCCAAGTCTAGGAAGTTCTCAGAGTCTTTTCAAGAAGTCTTTTGCAAATGCTTTTAACCTTGTTTTAAGACTGAAAGTTTCAAGTTAAGCATAGAGTAAAGAGTTGAGTTCATTTCTCAAAAGCTATTAGGGAACTAAGTATTCCCAAATAAGTTTTTAAATGTTTTCACATTTAAATAAGAACAGAAACTGAGATTTCCAAAGAGCCTTCGGGCTAGTTTTCAGAAAAGAGTAATCGCTTTCTAAATGAAGCAAGTGAGGAAACTTAGATTTCCAAGATAGCCTTTGTGCTATGTTTTTGAGCACTAATCTCAAATCACAGAAAGAAGTTGTTTTTAAAACATATGAGCTAAGTGTATTTTTGGGAGTAGTATTGAGCACCAATATGGGGATGCGAGTTCATATTAACTCAAGTCTCCATAAACCATATAGCCATAATGGGTAGAAAAGGGTCATACTTATTAGATGAATCCTTTTCAGAATAGATTAGTGAATCCACTTAGTAGTTCAGATCCTATACTCCGGCAAGGTGTAGGATTGCCTGGGCAGCGTGGGGCTAATAACACTGTATCATCACTATAGTTATTAAGTGATGGTTGTCGGTTAGAGAAATGCCCACAACAGTAATTGCATGGTTCCTCAAGGGGTTCTGCTTAGTGTGAATGGGGGTATGGGACTTCATTCATGCATTGCACAAGTAGACTTTGAGAGGGAGCATGGTATGTCTTTTATGATATTACGATTATGAGTTGACATCATGTTTTAAACAGTTTTCCTATTCTTTATATTGCACTTGTTTTAAACTGCTTTATAATGAAATGAGTTCAATTAAGTATTCATGAGTTGAGAAGAGCCAAGATAAATTCTTCTGTTTCTTTCAGATTCTTTCAAGCCTATGTTGTTTTAGAATTCCAACTCGAATACTCGTACATTCAATGTACTGATGCCAGTGTGCCTGCATCGTATTATGATGCAGACGCAGGTAACTAGGATCGACATTCTAGCGCATCGTTGATCCAATGAGTAGTTTAGAGTATGTTGGTGAGCCTCCTTCCATTCTGGAGGACTCCTTTATTGCTTTCAGTATTTCCTTTATTAGGATGTTGTGGGGTTTGTCCCAACATCCATCTCAGTTATTAGAGGCTTCATAGATAGACAGTCAGTAGTGCAATCGTCCTTTCATTTTCATTATAGTATGTATTAAGACTTGAGTTGCCATTTTGGCCAGCTGAATGTTGATCTTTGAAACATTCTTAGTATATATATTGAGCAGTTCAATTTACTTTTTTTAAAGTATTTATCTTGAGTAAGTCTTCCGCTGAGTAAGTAAGCCAGGCCAAGGGTTCGCTTGGGGCCAACAATGGTCTTCGAGTGCCGGCCACGTCCAGGGTGTTGGCTAGGGGCGTGACACCATCTGTAGAAGCACTTGAGTGCAGTGAGGTTATTCCTTCAACATATTTGGCAAGCATTGGAGGTTGAGTCCTTGTCCTTCACTTGGTTGGATGCCTGCATATTTTGACTATAGTTTCCTTGTCGAGTAGGTCTGAAACCTCTTCCCTTTGAGTTGTAGTTAGAGTTACCTCTATTCTGATTGTAATTATAGTCTCCTATACATCTACCTCTGCCTCTTTGTTCAGATAAGACTATGTTATTATTGTCCTATGGTACTTCATCATCATCTTCTCTCATGTCAAAGCCTCTAAGAGCATTGACAAACTGGTTGAGTGTGGGATATGGTGCCTTTCCAAGCATAACAATCCTGAGGGTCCAATATTTAAGGCCTAGACCTCGAGAAAAGTTTATTACTTTGCTATCCTCATCAACAGGTTTGTGAATGGCCATCGCATATTCCTTTGAAATCCTTTAGATACTCATCAAATATTTTGACTCCCAAACTTGATGTTCTAGAGATGTTGTTTGAGTTGAAATTCCTTGTCTTTAGTTTGCTTAAATATATATTTATTCTAAGCATTCCCATATATCTTGGGCTGTATAACAACCTACAAGGAGAAACATGCTCTCCTCAGTCATAGTTCTTGAAATCCATGTTCTCAACAACACGTCTTTCTTTTCCCAAACACTGTCCAAATCGCCTTTCTCCTTGCCTTCAATAGCTTTATCCTTTACATCAGTGGTATTTAATTCTGCTTCAATTGGTCTCTCTCCTTTGATCAATTGGGTTACTTTCATGACCTGCATAAGCTGCACGATCTGAGTTCTTCATATCAAGTAGTTACTAGGCTTAAGCTTGACTGGACATGCAACAATAAGATGATGCAGAGAGGAAGTTGATAGGGACATGAAAGTTGTGTTTGAGGCCATTGTTGCAAGATTTTTGTGGGTTTTAGTTGCGCAGTTTTTGTTTGTTATTAGTGCTCTGATACCATGTAGAAAACACAGTACAACTAGGAAAAAGAACGTTGATTATTATTGATGTATTTTTTTTTGATGAAGCTACTGCACAATATCTCCTTATATAGGCTATTAGTAGTACACAACAACACTTATAGTCCTAATGCAATACATATATACAATCTCCAACAGTTTCTCCAAATTTGGCATTTTCCATAATAGGTCTATGCAGTCTCACCAAAATATTTGTATCTTTGTGTAGTAGTATTCGGATAAGTGACTTGATTTTATGGAAACTAGACTTTGATGTATACAACATATCCAAATTTTAAGGTAAAATCCCTCATGGATTGACGAGAATCAATTTTTGAAGTTGGTCTCTAGACCTGACATTATATTTCTCACAAATCTATAGAGTTTCACCAAAATGTTCGTATCTTGGTGAAAGAGTATACCAATAATGAACGACTTGATATTATTGAAACTACACTTTTATGTATACACCGTATCTAAAAATTAACATAAAATCTCATGGATTGACAAAAATTGATTTTTGAAGTTTGTTTCCAGATCTACTATTAGTTTTCTTAGAACTTTATAGAGTCACATCAAAACGTCCGTATCATGGTGCAGGAGTGTCCGAAGATTCGCATATTGGTTCAAACACTCCTACACCATGATTTGAATCAGTCCTATATTCTAGACTTCTATGTCAATAATAAATCCAAAAATCAAAGACAAAATCCTTATGGACTGACCGATATTAATTTCTTAAAAACTAGTGACATAATCAGCTTTGGTGTGACTTTGGACAACATTCATGAGCTCACTTCTCTTTTAGTATCTTCCCTTTTCTTGTAGGTCTGTTAGAGAGAGTAAATGGTCTTTGTTTAAAATTGAACAAAGATGAAGCATCCTTATCTTTTGCTTGAAGGAGAGTACACGTTTAAACTTTCATCCTTTATGAGTGAAGCACATGTAGAGTCATGTTCATGTACTTGGCTGAAAACGTATAAGATGAATGCTTTTTTCAAGCTTTGACAAAGAAGTAGATGTATCACTTTCTCCTTTATTGTCACGACCCAAAAATGGACGTGATGACACTCGTCTTATCCTACTAAGACAAGTCAGCCTAATACCCAATTAATATGGTGAATGCGGAAGTAAAAACAAGAAAAAGAGTAACACTATCTACTAATGCGGAAATCATAATCAACTCAAAACAAAACCCCAAAACCTGGTAATCACGTGTACAAGCCTCTAAAGTATTACAACTGAATCAAAAGAAATACAAGTCTCATATGATATTGTTTCTAGAATAGAACAAGATCATAAATAAAGAGAAAGAAGGTCTACTGAGATGACAACAACTACCTCACAAATCTCCACAGAAAGCCTCGGACAAGAAGAGAATATAAAGTATTAAGAAGATCCGGGATAGTAACCTATAAAAATGTAGAAGCAAGGGATGAGTACCAAACCACACGGTACCCAACAAGTAAACATATGTACTCCTTACACCCTAACCGAACCTCCACAACTACAACCTGCATAAAGACTAGCCTAACCTAACAAATCATAATTTACATAGCACACAACTCAACAACAACACTCTAACAATTACATATCCTCAACAACAAGCTCAATATTCATCAATCACAAGTTCCATACCTACAACATGCATAAAAACCAGTCCAACCTAACAAATCATCATTTACATAACACACAGCTCAACAACAACACACTAACAATTACATATCCTCCACAACAAGCTCAATATTCATCAATCACAAGTTCCACATGAAGACACTCACAAGATCAGCAAAACACAATATCAAGTTCATCAATGATAAAGATGTGCAATGTAATGAAATGCAATGTCAAGTATAGTGATACATGTCTGACCTAAAGATACACACTCGCTGTCTCTCAGTCCAAGACCCATAGGGGATATATTTGTCCATGCATTCATCGCAACGTGTGACACGTCCCTCGATATATAGTATCTGCCACGTCGGGTGACACATCACTGGAAATATGGTATCCGTCATGGCGCGCGACACATCCCTCGAAATGGTACATCCTCTTGAATTTCTTATTCTTTCTCAATTCACATAACACTTGTCACAACCATGTATCAAAACAATGCAAATGACATGTTCACAATAATGAGGAGATGACCATTTTTATTAAAATTAACAATTCACAACAACACAATCGTGCTACAACATCAAACCATTCTCAACACATCACACACCAACAATTTATCATATTACCTTTTATTACCCCTTTTTCATCATTATAATTATTCAATATGGACAAGTCAACCCATCACCTAGTCCCATTACTCCCCAACACATACCGCAAGGAAATACATGATTCTATACACTTAACAAGGTTTTAGAAATCCACTTGCCTTAATTACTCAACAATTCTCTCTGGGACTTGAGCCTTCCCTTTTCGTTGAGCTCCCAAATCAATGCAATCTATTCAAGTACATAATCACAATAAGATTTTGAAACTAACAAAATCCATATTACTATATGTTTAGCCTAGACAAAAAGACTCACCCAGATCTATAATCAAGTTCCTAAGTTTCAAGCCTAGGGTTAAGTCCTAATTTCTCCCAACAATACGATCCTAATAGTCTTCATATAATATAATACATCCAAAATTTAATTACAGATACTAATAAATAGGAATTTAAATCATAGTCTAATGAATGCAAAAAGAAATAAGTTTAAAACTAAAATCGATACTACCTGTAACCTCTGAAAACGTAGCAACACTTAAATCTTTTCATTCATCTTACCATTTATTTTAATGATTACCTATGATTACCTTAAGTCCTTGACCAATCAAAAAGTCCCTGAAGGTCTATAAAGTCACTCGTCCATCTAATATAATGCCAGCAACTACCTTTGCTTTCACATCCAACATTATTATAACATTATTATAATAACATTACTTTAAATAAAGTGATTAATGTATGCTACCAAGGAATTGAAGATTGGTCTAAATGTTTACCTCAAATCTTTCGTCCCTTTTCGTTCGACACCGCAGGCAAGGTTAGAGTCTTCCTCCGCTTTATTTTCTTTTCTAAATTAATTAGGTACTAAAAGTGGCAAATCCTACTAATCTATTTTAATATATGTATGGGCCAAAAGGTATAGGGTCTTAAAAAATATTTCAGACTCGGCACATTGACCAACTACTAAATAAATAAATTATTTCATATATAACCATCAATTAAATAACCGCAGTTATCGAATAGTTTAAAATTTTGAAACCAACTTCACCGACTGATCATACTTCACTCGGAACCACTATCGGAAGGGGTAAACCGATAGTTTTTTTTATAATTTCAAAAAAATAATTTTTTGGGTCATTACATTTATGTTTTCCATAGATGGACTGGATGAAAAGTGTCCTACTTGCCACTCAATGAAAAAAAATCAATAGTGACCAAGGAGCCGCTTATTGATTTTCATATAGCTTGAGACTTTTGTCAACATCTATATGAAGAGAAAACTCAAATTTTAAGCTAATAGAACTATATTTATCATGACATGCACGGGAACATATGACACATATGCTATTTTCACCATACGATACATCAATTTATTTTTTATAAATTTATGATAAACCGAAAACAATCTCAATATCAAACTATAAAAATGAAAGAGACAACCCATAATTGACAAGGAACCACTTGGTTCATCTTCCTTCATAGTTGTGACTTTGGAGACGAACCATACTTGAAGCATCTTTCTTTAGACTTGTAGCTGTGGTAGCAACGAAACACACTTAGTGCATCTTTTTTTTGCAGTTGCAGCTTTGACAACAAACCACACTAAGTGCATCTTATTCTGTAGTTAAGAATTTGACATGAACCACACTTGGTGCATCTTTCTTTGTAAATATGTCTTTGGTGACAACAAGTTACACTTGGTTAATCTTCCTTTGATATTGTGATTTTGGCAATTAACCGCACTTAGTGCATCATTATCTATAGTTGAGGCTTTGGCAAGAAAAAGGTTTCGGTGTAGTTCGTTCGTCCTATTTTGAGAGAGAAACTACTTGGCACATCAACTCCACATATAAGACTTCAAAATATGCCCTCATGCCAAAGATAGAGGCTCACATATGGATTAATCGATCCATAAAAATATTTGAAGTGATTATGTTTGATGAAGAAATGATACAAATTTGATAAAGACATCCATGACAGGTTGGAAAGATACTTCTTGGCGTCTGATCTTTTTTTATTTTTTTTCCTTGTTAGACTTTTTTATTGGATGATATGCACGTTATTTTCTTTCATCTCTTCCTTATCAATGTTGATGTATAAACACTCTTACAAATTTTAAAATAAGAAAATATATTTAATCGAGTATTTCAACCTAGTAATTTTTTTATCATATAGATTTAAACTCATGCGGGCCAAGAGTAAAAACTTGAAGATTTAATTTATTTTTATGGAGCTTTTGTTTAATGACCTGAAAGGTCATTTTTAGAATTTTTTAGAAAATTATCATTTTACCCATCTCGATAGTTGTCTCGAGTCATGTTTGATTAGTTTATGAGATTGGTTTTAAAATTTGATTGAAAAGTTAAAGTTTTTAGAAGTTTTGAGTTTTTAAAGGTTCAAAGTTGTTAAAAATGGGGTTTGGTAGCAATCAGAGTTTTAAGTCTTGAAATGGAATTCTATTAGTTCTATCTGCTTCAAAATGTGGAATTTGGTCTAAGAATGCTGTCATTTTTTTTGTTTCGGAGTTGTTTCATGGATTTGAGGCAAAGAGTTAGAAATTTGAATATATTTAGACGTTGAGTTGACTTTGGTCAATATTTGGAGTTCAGATGCTCAGAATTCCAACAATTCCATTGGTTTTGTGGGGTGATTTTAGGCCTAGGGTTGATATTTCAAAGGTTCCGAGGGCAGTTTGGTATTTTGAGCGTTAAGTTAGTTTTTTATGACTATCACATGTTTTGGATCGAGGAGACCTCGAATCTGTGTTTTGACGATTTCATTTAGTCCATAACATCAATTTTAGTTGGGTAGCATACCCGATTTGTGTACTCGGGGTTCCAAAAAAATCTCAAGGGCCATTCAGTGACTTTATGCCTTGTTTGAATTGTTGTGTTCTAGTGCATGTTATATTGTTCTTCGCGATTGCAAGGCTCTCTATCAAGATCACATGGGGAATGATTGTTACTCATCGCAATCGCGTGAAGTTTTGCCGCGATCACGTATAGATAGTCCCCGAGTCACCCCGATCACATGGATCCCTATCGGGATCACAATGATCAATATAAGTGGGTTGTTGACTACTTTACTCATCGCGATCGTGTGTCTTGGGGTCGTGATTGCATTGATCAGTTTTGACGTGGACATAATTCTTTTCCAAAATTGGGGTTTCAACCCCATTTCTCTATTTTGAGTCTTATAAGCTCGGTATAGGCGAATTTGGAAGTATTTTTCAAGAATCTTCAATTGGATAACAAATTTTAAGTCTCCATCTCTGTTACCCATTATTTATTTTAATATTTTACCACTTAATTGCTAGATTTGGGTTCAAGCTTTGGGAATTTCTCAAGCACTTGGCTTTTAAAGAAATAATGGTTTATTTCAACTCCGTTTTGAGTTGGTTTTCACTTGTGGGTTCCAAATGATTTGGGTAACATAATTTTGTGAGAATTTCTAGATTTAGACCCCATTTTCAAAAATGGGTTTTTGGGTCAATTTGGGTTAGTTTTTCAAAAGCCTTAATATAAGTGTTCTGAGTTTCAAATTCGTATAGTGATTACTTATTTGAATAGATTGTGTTGATTTAAAGATCCAACAGTAAGGAAAGATGAAGTGTCAACTTGATTGGTTATTTGTTTGAGACAAGTGTACTCTCTAATCCTTTGTTAAACATGTTGAACCTTGTATGCCATTGTGTGATTGAGACTAATGAGATTCGGGAAGTGTTTTATATATCCTCTGTAGTGTTAAAAAATGATTATTTCTTCTGATAAAAACTTGGGGTAAAAGAAGAATCTTGTTGATTTGTGTCTTGGATATTTGGATGACTATATTAATTCTCATTGATGAAATTACATGATTAACTACGATTGATTGGTTATGTTGTAATATCATCCTTTCCTTGAGCATATGTACATGCCTTTTTGCATTGGTTCTGAGGTAATGTTATGATGAGTGTGTGATATTGAGGAAAAATAAAGAACCAAAGAGGATGCACCATTTCAATGGTCATGTCACACGCTATGATGGATATTATAAATTGAGTGATGTGTCACACATTGTGACATATTCTATTAACGAGGGTTGTGTCAGATGCAATAACGGATGCATGAACATCTATGTACCCCATTGATCCCTGGTTGAGTTACAACGGGTGTGTATCATTAAGACATACATGAATTACTCTTTATGACATTGCACTTTATTGTATTGCACTTCATTTGATTCTTATCCTTTATGACTGATGATACATAACTATGGTTTTTGGATTAGAATTATGGTGGTAATTGACTATATGTGTTAAGGTGCGAGTTGCGATATTCCTTTCATGCTCTGTTGTATTTGAGTGAGAATTTATAGGTTGGGCTAATTGATTGTTGCAGGCTGTACTTGTGGAGGTTCAGATGATGTGGTTAGAGTACATGTGTTCTATATTATTGCATACTAAGGTTATAGGGTTTTGTTGCTGAGTACCATTGTTGTTTGGTACTCACTCCTTTGCTACTACACTTGTATAGGTTACGAACCCAGATTATCATGATTACTCATTCTTGTCTTCTACTGAGCCTTATTGTGGAGAGTTGTGAGGTGGCTTCTTGTCATCTTGACAGATAAATCTTACTCCTTTATTATGATCTTGTTCTATTTTAGAAACAATGACATTGAGACTTATATTTATTTCAAATCCATTGTATTACATTCCATGCTTGTACATGTGACAACCAAATTTTGGGGGTTATTATTGAGTTATGTTATGTTTTCCACACTCCTGAAATTCTGATAGTATTATCATTCTGTTTTACTTTCACATTTATCCTTCATGTTGGGTTTTATGCTAACTTGTCTTAGTAGGATAAGATAAGTTCCAGCTTGTCCGTTATTGGGTCGTGACAATGATATTAGAGTCGCAGGTTCATAGGTCTCATATGTGGCAAGCCAAGTCTAGTAGAGTCTCGAGGATCGATATAGAGACGTTTGTGCTTATCTTCGAAAGGCTATGAAGAATGTTAGGAAATTTACTTTTGATTCATTAATTCTTATCATGCATGGTTTTCTTTGATAGTTCTGAGTTGCCATGTTTTCTTTTGGTAGATGACGAGGAGTAGAGCTACAATTTGTGGTAGAGGAGGAGAGGCAAGCCCCGAGCCATTTGTTAAGGCCCCACCAAGGGGTAGAGGTAGAGCCCGAGCTAGGGGCGGAGGCTATGCCTGTGGAGTGGCACCAACAAGAGGTTATGGCATATGTGTCTCTCTCAAGCCAGATGTTAATGTTAGAGACGACCAGGTTCTTTTGGGGTACACATCTGCACCATTGATCCAAGATACTTTATTGAGGGTTGTGGGATGTACTTGAGAGTTTTACTCAGGGTGATGGTGCAACAGGAACAACACATGGTTCTTAGACCGGAGTAGGGGATCGAACTCTAGAGAAGCGACATGATCCACTGGTTCAAAGTCTAGTGGGACAATCATCAGTGGGCTCAATGGTTTAGGGTGATCCTACATCGACATTTGGGGTTCAGGGTGCACATATGGTTATGTTGATGGAGGATGAGCAACGCATGTATGAGAGGTTTAGAAAGATGGATCCACCCCAGTTTTAGGGTGGAAATAGTGAGCATGATTATGTGTTTCTGACCACTTGTAGAGAGTTACTAGAGAGTGTTGGTTTAGTTGAGTCACATTGGGTATGGTATGCTACACTGCAATTACAAGGGCCAACAAGGGAGTGGCAGAGAGCCTATTCAGGGTCTTCTCCACTTGGATCTACACCAGTGACCTGGGAGATGTTTGCCAATTCCTTTTATGACCATTTCATCCCTTAAAGCGTTATAGAGGAGAAGATAGCCTTCCGGTTATTGAGTATAAGACTCAATTCTATCAGCTATCTGGGCATGCTCTGACCATTATTCCTGATAAGATGGAGAGGATCTATATATTTGTGAGAGGGTTGTCTTTCTCTATCCAATCAATAGTGTTTAGAGCATCTCATTAGGGGGATTCCTTCTAGTTCATTGTGAGTGCCACCAAAGAAGCAGAATTGATGGAGAGAGAGGAGTTCGGGGACCCTAAGAGGGCCCATACCCCTGGTTATTTTTCTAGTGCCTTAGAGGTAGGGATCCAATAGAGGGAGTGGTTCCTTCCAGTGCCAGATTCTATTTCATGTAGTTATGCCAACATCCGAGAATGGTATAACACCTCACAAGTCTTACAGTGCAGGTTAGGTTTCTTACGACTCACAACCATGATCTGCGGTGAGAGGCAGTTGTAGTGGTTCTTTTGGATCATCTTAACAATCCCCGGGTCAAAGATTTTGCTTTAGTTATGGAGATCTTGATCATATGATTCGATAATGCCTTTTTAGAGTGTTCGGGGAGGGCTTTATACGGGTTCTTCATCTTAGACTAGATCATTGGCGCCTCAGGCTAAGGGCCGAGGTAGAGTTCAGACAAGTAAAGGTGGATGTGCTCTTGGTAGGGGTGCTAGTAGTGGTATGGGTCAGAAGAGTGGAGGTAGAGGTACAGTTCAGGCTGGAGATAGTCGAGGGGCCATTGTTATGTGTTTATGGGGAGGCCAAAAGTTAAGGCTTTTGATAAGGTTATCACAGGTGTCGTCCCAATCTACCATCGATCTGCTTCTATATGTTTGAATCAGGCTCTACTGATTTAACGTTTCAAGCACACCTCATCCAATTCTAGGTGACAACGATCGTTAGTCAGTATTAAACCCAACAAAGAGTTGGGGTTGAACCCACAGGGAGCGGCACGTGTTCAAATTCAAGTATGAAGTCCAAATGTGGTCTAATTAGTTATAGGAATAGAAATTTTCGAAAAAGACATGTAAATAAGTCTAAAGGGGGTGACATGAATGTCATATAGGGGGTTTTGGTTTGCAATTTGTAGCTACAACGCAATCAAGCAATAACGCAATGACAATATAGAGAAGAATTCTCGGGATGCGATCGATTATAGGCAAATTTCACTATATGGTAATTGAAACTACTAATAAATAGTTAAATATCAGTGGGTAGGCTAGAATATGAATGAAATAGTTTTCTCTCGAACAACTATCACGTTTCAATTGATTTCTTTCGAAGATCAACAAGCTTAGCAACTCAGAACAGTCGACAACATTAATACATCCTCTCTCTCTCTCGAGCAAGATGGGTAAGATTAGATCTAGGATTCACTCTCTCGAGATAAACCATATCAACCCAATACCTACAAACCATTAATCAAGAGCTTTGGTCCCAAAACCTCTCTCTCAAGTAAGCTAAGAACTCAAAGTTAGAATTGTATTTGTAACTACAATTCATAGATTAAAACACAACTAATGATTAAACCCACTTCAATATAGCATCTAAATTAGTAATTAATAATACCCATAAGCTAATTTAGCCCATAATCACATCATCACACCCCAAGAATTGGGGTTTTAGCTAAACATCATAAAAAGATAAAAACAATTACCAACTCGATTAGCCATCAGTTGGGTAATAGTCTCCAAGCTTTTACAATGTTTTTCAAAGGTTAAACTCAAAAACCTACTTGTAAATCTTTAAGTTTGAGCCTAAAAAAATCTTACAAGTTTACAATGGAACTCTAAAACTCCAAAAGAAACTCTCCTTAATGATAACAAGATACTAAATTTACGATTCAAAATTCAATTTATAGTCGCCCAAAATTTGGCCTGAAAAGCCATTAGGTGAGATAAGTCGGACTCACCGAGTGGTTCGGCGATCCGCCCTTTTCTCTCTTCCATCACCATTTTGCATTAGTTCTCAGCATCCCCAAGTCCTGTAACTTTGGGCGATCCATTTTGTCATCACGAAACCGATCGGTGATTTGCTGACTGCCCATTTCTGTTGCCAATTTGGTTTCTTCCATCTGGTTGGCACTCTGGAACTTTTGGCGGTATGAAGAGTCACTTGGCAGTTCCCCGAGTGGTCTTGGAGATCACGAGGATCACTTTTCTTCACTTCTTCAGATTGTCATGCTCTTTTTTGCCTGTTAGTGTCCTTACCTTACTCCTTAGCTCACATACGTGAAAATCAAGGCTTTAACATCGGTTTATTGCACAAATTAGGCATTTGAGGACACTAAAACTATCAAAACAAAGCCCTAAATGAGTAGAAATCTCAGACTCATCAACACCCCCAACTTAAACTTTTGCTTGTCCTAAAGTAAAACTCAAGATCAACAGTTCAATAAGGATGTCTCAATAGTGATGCATAAGATTCAACATGGATGCACACAACAACGTTCAAACTACTCATACAATGATCCATTGTGCACTCAAAGATTCAAATTGTGACTCACGATTGTCAAGGATACTCAAGTTTACAATACTTGCTTCAAATGTAAGTTCAAGCTCAACAAAGGTACTCAAATGCCCTCACAACAAAGATTATTCCACATTCACACAAAATCTTCAACAATTTAAAGTCCCGAAATCACATACAACTCTCACACTAAAAAAGACGAACACACACATGACTTCACACATAGGATTGCCCTTATTTTCCAATCAACATTCGTTTAAGCTCACTAAAGATCTCAAAGGTCTTTGTAAGGCTTGTAACGGGGCTGAGTGCAATGGTATGGTCATTTAGGCTTAGTGGCTTCTTCCTTCATGAAGTATGACCTGAAACTTACTCTTTCTCCTTCTCTTTCATATTCACACATGTTCCAAACTCCACCCCATTATTCAACTAGACATGAATTACCAAATACCCAATTTTTCACTATGTTCACATGCTTTATTTCACAATTCTTGCTCTTATTCTGTTTAAAAAAAAATATATATGGAGGGGTTCCATCTTTTTTAAAATAGTCCACAAAGGGAGAGCTTTTCACACTTCTTGACTTTCCTTTTTTTTCGCCACACCCCAAACTTAGGCTATTCAAACATACCAATACTTCAAGAAGGTTATAGGTGATGGGATAAAAAGGTCAAAGTTGCTCAAGTTTCTTCCAAGAAAAGGATAGGCTCAAAAGGTTCCAAGATAGGCTCACACTTTTCACAAGGGTGGCCATAAAAGAGGTATATTGTCAAATTTGGCTCACTTTCAAAACCTAAGATCATTTCAATTGTTCACTTCACTTAATCAATTGGACTAACGGGGAAAGTTCTAGGTGTCATCAAATACAATGTTCAAGACGACCTCGCCACATAAGTCATTGGTACCAATATCAAACAAGACTCTACACTTTCTAGCTAGCGTGAAATGATCATTACAAGAGACTCATTCGACAACCGGCTAGTCACAATGAGATGCTAAAAGTTCACATATTGCCTATGTAACTTAATTTTCCTCATCGTAACCGGACATTCATTTCATTCAATTAAGAGCACTATTCAAGTCATCATTATTGATCACAACCAACACTCAAATTTGCACAAGAACATCCACAATCACACACACAAGAGGTGGCAAAATTTTAAAATTAGGTTCAAAACAATTTTCATTCAAAATAATGGGCCACAAGCTAAAACATTCGTAATACCAAAACCAAGATATATATAGATAAACCAAATAAGCCCAATATTAACAAAACATACCATAAAAAAATCAATATCACAAGAGGTAGGTATGGAAATACCTCACCTTACCCAACATAAAAAAATCAGTTGTCCTCAAACGCAATGAAAACAAAAACAGTGTATAAAAAGTAACAAAGAGGGAGGGGAAAAGTCATCCTGCCAGGCTAAGCCTGGGTGAAGTCTGCATCTCAGTCACTCCATCTGTCTAGGCATCAGTGCCCGGTGTCTCATCATCCTTGGCTCCATCAGAGCCTGCCATGGAAGTATCCCTCAAGGAGGCTTATTGAGCTATCTCAAACATGGCACCCTCTAGGTCCGCCAAGTTCTAATAGACAGCCTCCTCACACTCACCAAGCTGCTCCTCATCTGTCTCGGCCTTGGACTCAGCAACAACAACATCTTCCCTAATCTCATCTCCTGTAGTAGCTAGAGGCACCTCGGAACAGGCTGGAACATCTACACTCTGATCATATGGGATCTCCACCGTCCTAAATAGCGAAGTAAAGTCTGTGGACTTCATATGGTCCACATCCTTTCTCAGCTCAACAATATCGGCATTCAAGGTCGTCACCTCCTCAGTAGCACCATGTCCTCTCTCACAAACCTCTACTCTCGTTGAGAGGGTATCAATAGAATCCTTGAGAGGCATCCGTGCAGCAATAAGAGCTCTCTCAATCATCTCGGGAACTGCAACCTCTAGCCGGGAAGCGCGCACATCAATAGAATGGGCTAGGTGCCCCATCTTGAGAAACATGGCCTGGGTGATCGGAGGCCTGGAGGAAGTAATACCAGCAACAGATCTAGAGTGCGGGGAAGTAGAAGACGTGTTAGGAATGTCAGAAGGAGTGGAGCTGGAAGTACCTGAAGCCTAGTGGCCGGAGTAGGTATAACCGACTCTGCAGGTAGTGAATCAATGTCGACCTCCAGGGATGTGTCCACCAGAGCTGCTCTCCTCCTATCAGCCTCGTCTCTCGTGTACTCGGCCTCTATACATTGAATGTTAGTGAAGGATGTGGGTGTAATATCAACATCCCTCTTTTCATCACGTGGAACTCCGGCCCGACGACATAACTCGGTGATCAACACCAGGGGGAGAGATGTCTAACGCTGCTTGGACCTCATGGCCATCTCCTTCTCAATAATCAGACCCAAATTAAGCCTCTTCCTGGCTATGATAGATCCAAGGCAGGCCGCCTTTGGGTGGCGGAGAATTGACTCATTTTGTGAAGTCATAATCGTGTTGCTGATGAATCCAAACCAATATCGAGCAACTACATTGAGGTGTTTCTTCTCGATCGGTGCTCTGGCCTCAATCCACCTCGGGGTGGTGTCAGAAATCAGATGGGCTAACCAACCCTTTAGGTCATCCAAGTCTTAGTAGTGATCATACTCTGGTACTCGTGCACAAAATTTGTAGCCCTCTCAAATACAACGTTGATATTATCACAACTGCATCTAACTTTCCTCCCTCAGACCATTACGAAGTCCACCAGCTTGAAGGCACTAGCCTTTTTGTTTCCCTGAGGCACCATGTCACTAAAATAATCATAGAACTCCCGGACCCATGTAGGAATGTATGGACCACGCGTCCTGGTGAAGACCTCGAATATGTGGTACTTGAGGGTGTTCCACACGTCTTAATGCTTGAACACTACTCCATCTGTGGACAATCTCTTCTCTTTCAAGATGGTCCTCAATCCCACAGACTTTAACCGATTGAGTGACCAGGGAGGAGGACCTTGAACTGGTGGCGCTGGAACCACCGTTTGTGCTGGAGGAGGCACTGGAGCTGAAATTGAAGGAGTCGGCTCTAGAATCCTAGACTGGTCGTGACGAGCTTTGGAGCGAAGCTCATCTTTTCGGGCATGCGGTAATTGGTCTACCTCAAGCCCGGAGAATGAAGCCTGAGAATCATAAGACTCTCCCTCACTGGAGTTAGACTCCGGTGTCTCAGCGATGGGCGCTTTGCCTTTTCCCTTGCCCCCCTTTGAAGGTAATTTCTTGCCCTTAGCCTTGGAAGCAACTGTTTCCTCATTGATGACAACTCCACGTGCCCTCTTTCGGGGCAACATGCCACTATCATTCAAATTACTTCTATCCATATCTTCAAAACAACAGAGAAACACTTCGAAAAAGTTCAAGAAACATGCAAGGAATAGGCTGCAGAAAGACTCGCCAAACCGTTCGGTGAGTCACCGAGTCACTTTGGCGAGCCAGATCGGGCTCGCTGAAAATACCAGTGCAAAAATCTTCAAAATTCAAGACAGGTCGGTGATGTTTAGGGCCATTTGGCAAATTTTCGACACCAATCGGTGAGCTAGAAGTAGCTCGCCGAAAGTTACAGTATATTTTAGGGGTTTGGGGCACAGAAGGGAGATCAAGAAAGCCTTTTGGCAAGTCGCTGAGTGAACTTAGCGAGCTCAAGCAACTCATCGAAAGTTACAGAATAAACTCAACCAACTTTAGAAACTAAAAGTGATCTGTTGGGGACTTTGGCGAACCGCCGAACCACTCGGCGAGCACGACATAGCTCGCCAAACGGCCCAACGTGCCTGTTTTAACCCCACTCATCAAAATCAAGCCCACAGCCTCTGAATTCAAAATTAAACACATACACCATCAAACTAACAATAGAACCATACTACCCATTCCCTTGGGGTACTCATATTTCCCCCGATTTGGCCAAAATTAGCCATTTGATGACTTTTGCCTTTAAGAATGACGTCAAAAGCTCCATCATTGGGAAAATTAAATCATTTAACACAATTTGGGATTACTAATACTTCACCGCACTAGACCCAATGCATAAACACCGCAATCCAACAATTTAGACTCGATTTAAGCAAGCACAACGCGTGAATTGATCAATTTAAGGCAATTAGACATTACTTTAAACAAATTACCAACAACCCAACACTTAAACACAATTAAAACATTCTACCCAACAACAATCAACAACAATTTACCTATTGCATTCTATTTCAACAATACATTTAAAGTACGGGTTTTGGAAAACCAACCTTTATGCCAAATTTAAGAGTTGTATAGCTAGGCGGCACAGTTCCAAAATCCGAGAAAAGAATTCACAAGATACAAGGGGAAAAGCAAGAAAATATGAAATATTTAAAGTGGGGAGTGAGAGTACAGGGGTTCAAAATGGGAGAAGATGAAGGATTTTAAAATTTTGAACCATTTGGCCTTTAAAACCTTGCAGTTCACGCTCCCTTGGGTGGAGTAAGTTGTGCTTGCCGAACCACTCGGTGATGCGCCGAGTAGTATTTTACCTCACCAAGTTTTATAGGATTCCCAGCAATTTGGGGGTTTAGATGGCGGACAAAGTCGTGCTCGCCGATCTGTTCAGTGAGTCACCGAGTGAGCATGTAGCCCACTGAGTTTTACCGAGTTCCCCTACAAGCTTGGTGGTTCCGATGGCGGTCCAAGTCAGGGATCGCCGACCAGTTTGGCGTGTCGCTGACTGGACTTTTGGCTCGCCAAAATACCCATTTTCCAACACTTTTGTCTTTTCAACCTGCACAATCAACACCCGTTATTCAAAATCAAAAACTTGGGTTGCCTCCCAAGAAGAGCCTTAGTTAACGTCGTGGCATGATGAAAACACCCATTTACGGATCATTCTTTGGGTTTGCCAAGGTATCACTTGGTAGGCCCCCTTTTGGCCTTGGATTCAAATGAGAAGAAATTTAACCCATTTTGTTCTCCAATTGCTTGATTGACACGGAATGGGAGGTGACTGTCTGATTAAGTGTACAGAAATCCTCCTTCATCTCTTTCAACACTTTTTTTGACCCTTCAACTTTGTTGAGAATACATGAGAGCATGTCTTCCGTACGGACATTTTCAGACTCCTTAGGCTTTTGACGCTCATGGGGTGGGATGTACATGTCCTTATCACTCTCTCTTTCCTTCCAAGTGGCGTTACGATCATGCCGATCTCTGTCACGATATCTCCATCCCTCATCTCTATTCCAACCCATATTTCCACCCGAACTTGGATAGTTTGCACGATATCCTCCTCGGGATTCATTCCACGAACACCCACAGCATTAACACTCTTGGCACCACTACCCATCATATTTTTCACCAATATATCCAACTGGGTCATCATTTTGGCCGTGTTTTGGTCCCTCTCTTGATCCTTTTTGATCTGCTCTTTTGTCATTCTAAATTTTAGAGGAGACACTTGGTCCTCACGAGTGTACCATGCTCTATTTATCTTGGTCATGCAATCAAGGAGTTAAGATGCTACTTCATAGGGTTGTTTCATTATACCACCAGGAATATGTTGATCAGAAACCCCTTTGTTCACCAAATCAAGATTCCTATAGAAGTATTGTAGCAGCACATCGTTTGGAAGTTCATGAGTTGGGCATTGAAGAACCAACTACTTAAATCTCAGCCACGTCTCATGGATTGGTTCATCTTCCAAGCGCTTGAAACCTTGGATGCTATTTCTGAGCGTCATCATCTTCGATAGAGGAAATAATCTTACTTGGAATGCTGTGATCAGCTCATCCCAAGAGGTGATGGAGTCCCTTGGTAACTGATACGCTCAAATTACACCTCCCTAAATAAGTATAAGCGATCGTTGTCAAATAAAGAATCCAACTTGTAGGTTGGGGCGATCCCACGAGTAATATGGTTTAAACTTAAACTTAACTTACGATTATATTCATTTAGTCAACATATTTCTGAGACAAGTAAGTAAGGGGGGGGGGGGGTTTGTGAAACAAATAACTGATTGATTGTTAAGTAACAAGTGAGCAAGATTCGAACTTTCGTTGTTATCAATGAGAGAGAGAGAAACTAGGGTGTATGTGTTCCCCATAAGCTCTTAACTTGGTAATCCTAATAATAGTAATCCCTTCCTAGTGTATCACATGCAAAGTGGTAAGTTATGTATCCCTAAGTGCTTTGTCTGCCAAATAGGAAATTTCACCCCGCACTTGGTCCGGCTACGTGTGTATAATTTATCAACCCTTACCTTTACCTCAGATTAGACATCACATCAATGTATGGCTTAGTTTTTACCCTCGAACCAATTGACATTAGACTATTAGATAATATCACACTAAATCTCCGTTGATAATTCTTTTCTTATTAACTACCTCCTTGGTCCGTCAAGTAGCGACAAGGTGAGTTCTAACATTAGCCACCGTTAAAAGGACTTCTAAGCGAAAGAATTACCAATACATGTATCAGCACTAGTCAAGAATTACTTAGTTATTATTCATACGTTGTTAATTACTCATGGTTCCCACAACCCTAGTTGTGGATTTAGCTACTCATGCTTGAAAGAACACAATTCATATTAGTAGATAAAGAATAAATGAACTTACGTATTGAGTAGAAGAAACCCGTAATCTCCAATTTAAATTTCAAAGCAATAATCTTTATAAACCATTAGGAAATCAAATTGCTCAAGTTTGCAAGTTAATTCCCAAGAAAATACTAAGAACTAAAATAATACTATGGTGTCTAACCCCTAAAAACAAGGTTTACATACCCTATTTATAGAAAAACTTGTCCTAAATAAAAAGGTAATGAAATAAGGAAATAAACTGTTGGACACGGCTTCAATCGACAAGAATGACCTACGGACCGTGGATCGACCTACGGTCCGTAGGTCTTTTCAATTGTTCCGGACTTAGACTTTTTCCCAGAAGCCGGAACTCAAAATCTCTGAATCAATCGACGGTTGTGCAGGACGGTCTATGGATCGACCTACGGTCCGTCACTCTCTTCCATAGTTCCAAACTTGGTCATATTTCCCTGAGGATCATTCCACGCCAGCCCAACGATGGACCGTGACTGGACCTACGATCTGTAGTTCATTTCCGTGGGTGGCCACTTCTGCAGAATTTCAGTTGTCTCTCTCTCTCGACCTTGTCCAAGTCTATTTCCTCCAAATATAACACAATAAACATTAGTTCTAATACAAAATGTCCCTAGACACACACAACTCTTAAGTGAAATGTATTAAAAATACCGTAAACTCATGGTATATCAACACCCTCAACTTAAATTCGTTGTTTGTCCTCAAGCGACACACTAAGACTCTAAATGACACTTGTATAAAAGCAGACATTCAAACTCAAGCAATCACATGGCTCTCTATCCCGATTCCCTTTTCGAGTGCAAATATTTTCTCTTAGACTCAACAAGCTAACTCATGCGGATCAAGATATGACAAAGATCGACCAATAGACACACAACATACACTTTTTCACTATCACCAAGGTACCAACTCTCCAACAATGTAACTAGTGCCCTTACATCAAACGAAATCTCATTTTTACACAATAAATATGATTTTGAGTACACGGATTCATTCAACACTCACGCTCAAAAGTAACGTCAAGTACAGTTAGTCCTCAATGCCATAGGCTTGCCCTTATTTTCAATGCTTAGACTCTCCAAACTAGTTGCTAGGATCACTATAGGACTTTCTTAGCTTGTAACGTAGGCTCAAGGTCAGGTGTGGTACATTTGGGTACTTTTTAGTGACTTTATGCCCTCCTTGACATTACATTGGCTTTTTACCTCTTTTTGACCTATTTTTGACATCCTTCCTTTTTACCTTCTTTCCCTTGACTCTTTTCACCATGGATGTGACTTTTGACTTTGTAGCCCTTTATTTTTCACTTTAATTTTTCTTTATTTTTCACTTTAATTTTTCTTTATTTTTCAGCACTTTTATTTATCATCTTTTTTTGCTTCTTTGGCACAAAGTCACATCCTCTTCTATCTTATCTTTTTCTCTTTTCTACACAAAACTCTTTTCATACCCATTTTTCTTTTGGTTTCCTCTTTCATAGCCACCCTCAACTTATGGATTTTCCATTAGTTGAGGTTCACAATATCCGTTGTCGGACCAGGGCCACAATTGAGGTCACTTTTAGTATTATCCACCCTCAACTTATGCTTTTGGCCTAAGTCAAGGTGCACATGTCCAAGGAGGGACCGGGGACAAAACACTTATTTTAGGGAAGGTGAGTTAGGTGAATCAAAAGAAATGGTCAATTTTAGGCTCAAATAATTGGATCAAAGGGAACATTGATTTCATTTGGTTGGATTCTTTTAGGCTTATGTGGACTAATTAAAACAAGGGCCTATGATCACTTCCCAACTTCTATCCTAGATCATCTTAGCAAGACCAACGAGGCAAGTTATAGATTGGCACAAACTATCTGAATAATCAACTTTCCTCACACACTTTTGGCACATTGTTTCATTATCAGATTATTAGATTACCCAATTCAAGTTTTAGCTTAAGTCATGAGATCAAATTGGTTCTTTATCATGTCATACTTAGATCCAATACATTCAACTCATTCTAGCCTACAAATTTTAGCACATATCACAAATTTTGGATGGGTATCATTTTTCTTTCTTGATTATGCTATCATGCTCTATTCTTTCTCATGCTTCTACACATACAATCCTAACACATGCCGGTTCAACATAAATTAAAAATAGTCTTTTGGGGGTAAAGAACACATGCAAGAAAACCCCAAGGGAGGATTATGAGTTGGGTTACTCAGACTTTACCCTATCACTCACAATCCATTTACCCCACCCCAACAAAATAGAGTGTAATTGTCCCCAATGTACAAAAAGTAAAGAATAAAGGATGGGGTGAAGCAAACCTATGGCGCATAGCTGATGAGTCCATAAATTGGACTCATCTGGGGAAATATTTTCATAGAAAATATGTCCTCAAATACTCATTTTACCTCAATATCTAATGAAAACCCTTAAGTTTCAGGTATTTGAAGTTTGAAGGAAAGTATGGACACTACGTTGCTAAAAGGAATGAAAAGGGCTGAAAAGAACAAAGAAATGAAAGCCTGAGGATTGCTGAGAACACTTGGAAAGTTGCCGAAGGGTCCTACTTTGCCTTTTGTTCTAGTGTGTTGAGCCCTGAAGGAAAGGATCAAGTCGGCGGGAGAAAGGGAGCAGTCAGCGTATCACGAATAGTTCCACAAAGTAGTAATATGTCGCCCAATGACACAGAGCACAACGATGCTGAAGGTTGGCGCAAGACGGCGATGAACTACACCAAAGGGTGAATCGCCGAGTTGATCGGCGATTCTGACTAATAACGCCGAATGATCCGCTGCAGCACAAATCTGTAATAACTATAATAATAGTTATAGCTGAAGTTTTTAGGGAGGAACCATTATTATAATTTTCATATAGAATAGTACTTTTTGATATTTTTGCTCTAAGTTTGAGAGGGTTTTGGAGACTTGAAGAAGAAGAGGGTTTCATCTTCTAGATTTGGAGTTGGGTCTCTTGGATTCTTCATTCTTGGCCTGTAACAAGACTTAAATCTTTATATCCATTTGAATGCAAGCTCATTTAGGTATAAATTTTTATCTCTTGATGTGTGGCTAAAAACCCCAATTCTTGGGGTGTGATTTAGCGAATATGGGTTAAGATAATTATTGGGTCTTGCTTGCTGATAGATTAGATGTAGTTTAATGGTGCTTTCGTCTAGTAGTTGTGGATGAATTTAACAAATTTGTAGTTGCAAATACAAGTTTATTTATGTGTTTTCGGTTGGCTCGAGAGAGAAGTCGCGAAACCAAGACTACTAGGTTGATGGCCTAAGGAGTGGGTCGAACTGAGGTTCAGCTCGAGAGAGTGAACCCTAGTCCCATATCCTAACACTCAACTCAAGAGAGTGAGTGGGGTAAGGCATAGGCTGGTCTTCATGCGACAAGTAGGTGTCTGAGAGGAATCCATTTGAAACGGGGTAAGTTACTCGAGAGATAACTTATTTCCACATAAAGCTTAGCCTAGTCACTATTACTCTATAAATTTTCTATTGAAAGCATGTACCCAATAATTTAGATTAACCCGTATTATGGTCACATCCCAAGAATCCCCCTCTCATTGCTTAGATTTCCTTGTTGATTTCAGTAATTCTAGCTTACTTGTTACAAAAACCCCATTTGATATTTGACACTTTTGTGTCCCCATTTTTTAATTTACAATGTTTTTACTGGTTAATGTCTTTAGCAATGACTAGTTAGAACTAAATTTTATTTTTCTATAAATTCTCAAAACCACTCTCTTGGGTTGATCCCAACCCTTGGTTAGGTTACTAAACTATTGTACGATCGTAGACACTTGCATCGGAAGTTATGTCTTGATTACGCAAACATCAATAGAACTGAAGACTTATCAACAAGCGGGTGGGTTTGGTTTCTCGAAGCCGGCTAGATCAACAATTGGGTCACCCTCAGTAGTGCCCGCATCAACAGTCTTAGCACCCTAAGTAGTGCTAACATCTGCTCTCACCGCACCATCAGTGGTGCTCACACTGCTAGAGGCACCAACACCAATCTCTCTAATCCTCTGTTGCCGCAACTCCTCATCAATGAAAGATGCCCTTCGAGCCACCTCGGTCTCTTGGAGCTCCCTATTGCTAACTCTCCCGGCCTCAGTATCATCAGAAACCTAACTGGAGCGGGGGTGCTTCCCAGCATGAAGAGAAGAAGCAGTAGGTGACATCTCATCCCCGAATAGAGCATCGAATACCATATTATCAATCGGTGCCATAGGAGCTGACTCAGGCTCAGTCTCTGGTGGAGCTAGGAGGGTCTCTAGATCATCTCGGAGACTAGATAACTCTGTTTGGAAAGCAGAGACATCTGTGGTGGGGGCTGGTCGCTCCAGGACATGCATAAATGCATCACAACGCTGGTGAACGGCCTGAACCTTTCGGTCCATCATTTGCTCCATCCGCTACTCAACCCTAATCGCGGACTCCTCAATCGCACGCTGCATCCATGACCTCACAAGGTGAAATAGGGTAGCCATCTGAGCCTCTAGCTTTTGGACTCGAGCTAAGGTCACGACAATAGACCCTGAAGTGGGGGTGGCTCGTGAGGAGCTAGGGGCCTGACTGGCGGCCAGAGAATGGAAAGTCGGGGCATCCTCAGTAGTGACTGGAGGGGCAAGGCTCATGACCCTGTATCTGATCCACATCTACAACTAAGTCCTCACCCAGTGGGGCAACCTCAAGCTGCGTCTCTCTGCGTGGTGCCGCCACATTGGCCTCATTTCGAATCAGGCATATATCCAGGGTTTTGGTCGCCTGGATCACTTTGTTTCAATGCCAAACTTGCACTCTAGCATCTCTGCACAGCTGAAAAATGAGGCATGGAAAGGGGTAAGTGGTGGTGGCCTTAAAGGCATTCTCGTGTATCTCCACAATAAGCATGTAGGAAAATTCCAACTCAAACCCTGCAACTAAGGCTGCAACTATAACTGCGCGGTCCCAAGAAAGAACACTGTCTGCCTGTGTAGGAGACACCCTGTTTCGCACCAATAGCCAGAAGAATTTGTCCACAAAAGTCAAGGTGGCCTTCTTGATGCCTAAATTTGAGGTGTTGACACACTCAACACGCTCTCCGTCTGTAGCAAGGTGACGGGCCAACCAGTGCAATAAAGTCTCCCTATGCTCTACATTTCTCTGGAATGCCCCGCTCCTCACGATATCCCATCGATAATCAAACTTGGCCGTGTTGATTGCTAGAGTATGATTCGGTCCATAGAGGAATTTGCGGATAGTAGCCTCTGATATATAAACTAGGAACCCACGAACTAGAGTAGCTTTGAATTGGGCCTGAGCGACAGGATTGGCCCGTCAGTCAATGGAACCTCAGAGGGTGGCTGCGTAGGAAGCATAAAACTCCCTCACGATCTCCTTGCTATAGGACCCTGGGCTACGGGCTATCCACTCGTACCTATGTCTCTTGAAGAGCTCATGAATGGCGAGCGCGATGTGCAAGATGCTTGTGAGAACCCGACGCTCATCAGAGACTAAACGAGCCATCCTTTCCTTCTCAGTTATCATCCTGGCATCCCTGTAAATTTGCCACTGACCACTTACACACCACCGGTTTGGATCCTCAGCAACTGGAGCAGGCTCAGTGTTTGGTGGCACTGGAATGCCCCCCGCACTAGTAGACTTATCAGACGAGGCAGCCATACCATGTGAATTGGATCCGGATGCTGAGCCTAAGTTGGAGCTAGAAGCAGAAGCAGACTCAGAGCCAGCCAGTGAACCGATCAGTGTATCCTCCTCATCAAACTGGGAGGCAGTGACTACATTGGGACTCACCTGCCGTGCTTGATTCCGTGTGGTGCGTGGTGCCGTAGTGGATGTCCTAGTAGTGGGTGGGACATATGCGGGGTCATTCTATGTATCAATATCTTCATCAATTAGCCGAAAGGATGGTGCCATAGGTTTTGACTTGCCTTTTACGGCGAAGGTCGGAGCTTTCTTGGGAGCCATGGTACGTGTGGAGGATGAATTAGTACCAAAATAAACCAATAATACACTTGAAATTTTTTAGACTAAAGAACGAACAAAAACAAAAACTAAAGTTTTTTTGTACAGTACCATCAGTGACCACCACGGTTCGTGGGTCCCCTTCATAGGTCAGAGGTCCCAAAAAGTTGGGTCTAAGTTGACCTATGGACCGTAGTCCACCTCTTTGGTTCCACACTTAGTGGATTATCCATGTGCAACAGACCCACGGACCTGATCTACGGTCCATAGGATGACCTATAGTTCGTGGACGAGGTCTCGTGGGTCAGGTCTTTAAACCATTTTTCCACAGTTCAAACAATCAACCTAAGTCTAATTATGCATTTCAACATAATTTATGATAGTTTGTCATCCCTAGGGTTCCGATTACTTGTTATTTAACTTTTGTAGCATACAAAACTAGAAACCCTAAGTCAAAACTGCCATTTCGACTATTTACCCTAAGTTATTTGATTACAACGACAACACATTCATTGCTATCCTTACAAGTATTGGAAGTGGGTGATTGTGTGATGCAATAGACTCCTTAGACCTTTTTCTAGCCTTTCGACACCGAATCCGGACAATGGAATCGCTGGGAAAATGGTGATGAGGATTTGGGAAGAGGGAAGAGTGATAAGGGAATTTGGGGAAGTGAATGAGGAGTGATCTGTGGGATTTGGGAGTTTAATGGAGTGATTTTGGGAGAGGAAGGGGTTAGAAACAGTTTGGAGGTCGTTTTGAATGTGGGGGATGAATATAAAATGAAGGATTTTATTTTAAAAGATGTCTGGGTCGGGTCGGGCAAACTTTAGGTTTGGACCCACGAGATCCCGTCTACGGGCCATGGGTCGACCTACGGACCGTGGGTGGGGTCTGTAGGTCACTCAACACTTTAGAAAATTTGAAGACCTACCTGGGATCTACAGACACCATTCACAGTCCGTGGATGGGGTCCGTAGACCTCTGCAACAGACATTTTCTGCAGATTTGGCTTTTTATCCCTGCACATGTAGCAACCGTTAGGACTTTCTTTTTACATTTTCTGGACAGTTTTTAGACATGGACCGTACTCTATATCTAGCCAACACTAAAAATAAAATAAAATACCAATCTAAAGAATTACAGAACATCAAATAAACAAAGAAAACTCCTAAATCGAAAAGAAAAACCTATAATTGGCTAGATTGTACATCTTGGGTTACCTCCCAAGCAGCTCTTGATTTAACATCGCGGCACGACACATGCCTCTTGATTACTCAGACTTCATCAAGATAGTAGGCTTCAACCACCTCTTGCACATTCTCCTCTTTGCCATGTAGACCTTGATCCTTTGCCCGTTCACCTTGAACCTTGTTCCCTCCTTGTTCTCGAGCTCAACCGCTCCATGTGGGAACACTTGAGTGACTATGAATGACCCGGTCCACTTGGACTTGAGCTTGCCAGGAAACAAGCGCAACCTTGAGTTGAATAGAAGCACCAGATCACCCACAACAAATTCACGCTTTATAATCTTTTGATCATGATACTTTTTCATCTTCTCCTTGTACAAGGCTGAACTTTTATAAGCTCTTAGGAGAAATTCATCAAGCTCATTCATGTCAATTACTCTCTGACTCGATGCGGCACCCCAATCCAAATTCAACTTCTTTAGCGCCCACATAGCTTTATGCTCTAGCTCTACCGGCAAATGGCAAGACTTCCCATATACAACTTGGTAGGGGAACATACCTATGGGAGTCTTAAATGTGGTGCGATAGGCCCATAGAGAATCATCAAGCCTCCTTGACCAATCGGTTCTATTATCATTCACAGTCTTAGCAAGAATCTGCTTGATCTCTCTGTTGGACACTTCAACTTGCCAAATAGACAGCGGATGGTAATGAGTGGATACATTGTGGCGGACGCCATATTTCTCAAGTAGCGCCTTGAACAACTTATTACAGAAGTGGGAACCTCCATCGCTGATAATAGCCCTAGGTGTACCAAATCTGGAGAAAATATTCATTTTCAGGAATGCGGTGACACTTTTACCTTCATTGTTTGAAAGCGCAATTGCTTCCACCCATTTTGACACATAATCAATCGCAACAAGAATATACTTCATCCCGTGTAAACTCACAAATGGACCATAAAATTAATGCCCCAAACATCAAACAACTCAATCACAAAAATCGGATTCATAGGTAGCTCTTGCTTCGTTGAAATTCCTCCTTCTCTTTGGCAACGATCAGAAGACTTGGCGAAATCATGAGCATCTTGGTGGATGGTAGGCCAGTAATACCCAGACTGCAAAATCTTATGTGCAGTACGAATACCACTATGATACCCACCAACAGGTGAAGAATGACACGCCTCTAGTATACTAATCATCTCAACCTCGGACACACAACGACAAATAATCCCATCAGCACAAATACGAAACAAATAAGGCTCATCCCAAAAGAACTTCTTCACATCATGCATAAACTTTTTCCGTTGGTGAAAAGACAAATCCGATGGAACCAGATCACTTGCAAAGTAGTTAGCAAAGTCTGCGAACCAAGGAATAAGATCATGAGAAGCCGCCAATACCTGTTCATTTGGAAATGCATCATCCCATCTCCTAACTTGAGCATAGCTTCCTCCTCTAATCTGGACAAATGATCGGCAACTTGATTTCCTGTCCCCTTTCTGTCTTTCACCTAAAAATCAAACTCTTGCAGCAACAATACCCATCTACTCAACCTCGGTTTTGCATCCTTCTTAACCATCAAATACCTCATTGCAGAATGGTCAGTATGCACTATGACCTTAGTACCAAGCAACTAGGATTGGAATTTCTCGAATGCAAAAACCACAGTAGAGAGTTCATGTTCAGTCACTGTATAGTTCTTTTGAGCCACATTTAGAGCTTTCCTGGCATAGTAAAGAGGATGAAGAATCTTCTCTCGCCTCTGTCCCAATACCACACCAAGCGCCCCTCCACTCGCATCACACATCATTTCAAATGGTTGCCCCCAATACGGTGAAATAATGATAGGTGTGGAAAATAGCTTTTCCTTTAACTCTCCAAATGCTCTCAGACAAGCATCATCAAGCTCAAACTTAGACTCCTTTATGAGCAGTTTGCACAATGGGTGTGCAATTTTGGAGAAATCCTTGATAAACCTCCTATAAAAGCCTGCATGCCCAAGAAAACTTCTAATACCTTTAACAGAGATAGGTAGTGGAAGCTTTTCTATTACCTCGACTTTCGCTCTATCAACCTCAATACCCATCTCAGAAATACGATGATCCATAATGATCCCCTCTTTCACCATGAAGTGGCACTTTTCCCAATTGAGCACAAGATTGCACTCTTCACACCGTTTAGTACCTCATCCAAATGATCCAAAAAATCATCAAATGAGTCACCTAACACGGAGAAATCATCCATACATACCTCAATAGTGTCCTCCACCATATCAGAGAATATCGACATCATGCAACACTGGAAGGTCGCTGGAGCATTAGACAACCCAAATGGCATCCGTTTGAAGGTGAAAGTCCCATAAGGCAAGTGAATGTGGTCGTCTCTTGGTCTTCCGGAGCTATAAAGATCTGATTGTAGCCCGAATAACCATCAAGAAAACAATACCAACCCTTACCAGCAAGGCGGTCCAATATCGGATCCATGAACGGCATAGGGAAGTGGTTCTTTTCTGTCCACGCATTCAATTTTCGGTAGTCCATGCATACTCTCCATCCAGTCACGAAACGCATCGAAACTAGCTCATTTCTCGCATTAGGTACAACAATTATCCCACCTTTCTTGGGCACATACTGAACATGACAAACCCAACTACTATCTGCAATGGGACAAATAACTCCAGCATCCAACAACTAGATGATTTTCTTCTTCACTACCTCTTGCATAGGCGAATTTAGTCTCCTTTGGTGCTCAATACTAGGCTTGTGATCCGGCATGAGTTGGATTTTATGAGAACAAATGCCAGGAGGAATTCCAATAATGTCCGCAATAGTCCATTCAATAGCCCTCTTGAACCTCTTTAACATAGAAACCAAAGCCTCAACTTGTTCCGCATTCAAATTGTCTGCAATGATGACCGGTAAAGTATTATCTCTCCCTAAGAATACATACCTTAAATGTGATGGTAGAGCCGTAAGCTCCAATTTTGGAGCCTCTTCAACAGACGGTTTTGCAGGTGGAGAGTCACGATTCTTCATATCTAACTCCAATCTCTTCGGTTTGGAATGGAATTCGAACCTATCAAGTGCGGCAACTAACTCATCATAGTTTTCAATACCATCACCCTCAAAATTCATCATTATCACTGCAAGTGCATCAACACCCAACCGCTCTTCAATAGACACATCAGAACAGTGACCCACAATATGATTCACCACAGACACTGACTTGAGATCACTTTCCTGTTTCATGGACCTACAAATATTAAAAGTCATCTCTTCACTATTTAATCGAAACTTCATCTGCCCTTTTTCCATATCGACCAAAGTGCACCCAGTAGCAAGGAATGGTCTTCCAAGGATGATGGGGACCTCAAAATCAACCTCACAATCAAGTATCACAAAATCCACCAGAAAGATAAAAGACTCCTCTTTCACAAGTACATCTTGGAGAACAGCAATGGGCCTCTTCACAGTTCTATCGGCCATGAGCAATCGCATCGCAACCAGTTTTGGAGCTTCTAAACCCAACTTCTTGTAAATAGATAATGACATCAGATTAATACTAGCACCCAAATCACACAACGCCTTCACAAAATGCTAAAACCCAATTGTACATGGAATAATAAAATCACCATGATCTTTTTTCTTCTGCACAAGCGATCGAGTAGCAATAGCACTACAATGTTGCAACCTATCATCATCTTCAAAACTCACGGCCCTCTTCAAAGTCACTAAATCTTTCATAAATTTAACATACCCAAGAATTTGCTCCAAAGCTTCTATCAATGGAACATTGATGGAAAACTGTTTCAACATAGTAATAAACCTGCGGTATTTCCCTTCTTCATTCTTCTTCACCAACCTCTGTGGGAATGGAGGTGGAGGTCTAGGCGTGGGGACAACTTTTTGGGTTATCTCTGCTTCCTTCTCTGTAGCATTCTTGTACTCTCCAATAAGCTCAATCACATCATCTTCTTTCTCAACCACAATTTCAACCTCAGATGGCATATATGGATCAATGGTCTGCTTACCCCCTCGAGTAGTGACTGCCATACAATGCCCATCATTCTTCAGATTTTGGATGTTGTTGCTAGGAAGTGTGCCAGGCTGATGCGGGTTGACTGTAGTGGATAACTGATTCATCTGCAGCTCAAGTTGCTTGATCGACACTGCATGTGCATCAACCTTTTGATCAATTCTAGACAAGTTGTTCCGCATCGCCTTACCATTCTCATCAATCGAATCAAACCTCTTTATCATCTTCTGCATCATATCCTCAATCTGTTAGATACTACCCCCAGCTTCCCTATTGCTAGATTCCCTATTTTGTGGAGGAACACAAGGCCCAACTCTATCATTCATGTTTCCATAGTTGTTCTGGTTGTAGTTGTTGTCGTAATTGTAGTTCCCATCCCGGACATATTGACCCTCTCGATTGTAGTTACCATAAATCCGACCTTGGTTTCCATGACCTTGACGTCAATTATCTGAATTAGAACCTTGGGTGTTGGCTTGGAAACCTTTCGTCTGATCATTCACCAAGTAAGCATCATCCTCAAATTAACATTCCTCCTCTGGTGGTGGTGGAGTCCTAGTTAAGTTGTGAAACAAATAACTGATTGATTGTTAAGTAACAAGTGAGCAAGATTTGAACTTTTGTTGTTATCAATGAGAGAGAGAAACTAGGGTGTATGTGCTCCCCATAAGCTTTTAACTTGGTAATCCTAATAATAGTAATCCCTTCCTAGTGTATCACATGCAAAATGATAAGTTATGTATCCCTAAGTGCTTGGTCCTCCAAATAAGAAATTTCACCCCGCACCTTTGTCCGGCTACGTGTGTATAATTTACCAACCCTTACCTTTACCTCAGATTAGACATCACATCAATGTATGGCTTAGTTTTCACCCTCGCACCAATTGACATTAGACTATTAGATAGTATCACACTAAATCTCCATTGATAATTCTTTTCTTATTAACTACCTCCTTGGTCCGGCAAATAGCAACAAGGCGAGTTTTAATGTTGGCCACCGTTAAAAAGACTTCTTAGTGAAAGAATTACCAATACATGCATCAAAACTAGTCAAGAATTACTTAGTTATTATTCATACGTAGTTAATTACTCATGGTTCCCACAACCCTAGTTGTGTTTTTAGCTACTCATGCTTGAAAGAACACAATTCATATTAGTAGAAAAAGAATTCATGAACTTACGTATTGAGTAGAAGAAACCCGTAATCTCCAATTGAAATTAAAAGCAAGAATCTTTATAAATCGAAATTAGGAAATCAAATTGCTCAAGTTTGCAAGTTAATTCCCAAGAAAATACCAAGAACTAAAATAATAATATGGTGTCTAACCCCCAAAAATGAGGTTTACATACCCTATTTATAGAAAAACTTGTCCTAAATAAAAAATAAATGAAATAAGGAAATAAACTGTTGGACGCGGCTTCAATCTATGAGACTGACCTACGGATCGTGGATCGACCTACGGTATGTAGGTCCCTTTCGTAGCTCTGGACTTAGACTGTTTCGCAGAAGCTGGAACTCAAAATCTCTGAATCAATCTATGGTTGTGCAAGACGGCCAGTGGGTCGACCTATGGTCCGTCCATCTCTTTCGTAGTTCCACACTTGGTCAAATTTCCCTGAGGATCATTCCACACCAGCCGAACGATGGAATGTGACTGGACCTATGGTCCATAGATCACTTCCGTGGGTGGCCACTTCTGTAGAATTTCATTTGTCTCTCTCTCAACCTCGTCCAAGTCTATATCCTATAAATATAGCACAATAAACATTAGTTCTAATACAAAATGGCACTAGACACACACAACTGTTAAGTGAAATATATTAAAAATACCATAAACTCATGGTATATCAGTAACTCGGATAACCATTTGGTAGCTTCACCCATCAAAGAAAATGGAAACAACTTGGGACGGATTGATTCTTGTGATTTTTTCTTGAAGGAGAACGGACCACAAACATCCACGAAGTTTCGAATATGCTCATGAGGATCCTCAGGAGCCAGCCCTTCAAATAATCCTTTCAATTGTAGGAGCTGAAGCATTGTGCTAGTGATGTGAAAAACATCGTTCCCTTCATTTGGAGGTAGACGTATTGCAACAACATCACCCAATTGGATTGGGTCATTAACATCATTGAGATTCCCAATATCGTCTTGGTGGCCAACTTGGCTACCATTTCTCCCGTTTACACTCATCTCTTCCTCTGTTCAACACAAACAACACAAAACAAAAACTAAAGTAAGTCGATTCAACTACAACCAAAACGATCACAGTTCAACTTCAATAAAAGAATTTCAAACAACACCACTCCCCGGCAGCGGTGCCATTTTGATTTAACTTTTCAAGCACACCTCATCCAAATCTAGGTGCCAACGATCGTTAGTCAGTATAAAACCCAACAAAGAGTTGGGGTCGAACCCACAGGGAGCGGTACGTGTTCAAATTCAAGTATGAAGTACAAATATGGTCTAATTAGTTATAGGAATAGAAATTGTCGAAAAAGACATGTAAACAAGTCTAAATGGGGTGACACGAATGTCAGATGGGGGGTTTTGGTTTGTAATTTTCAGCTACAACATAATCAAGCAATAATGCAATGACAATAGAGAGAAGAATTCTTAGGATGTGATCGATTATAGGAAAATTTAACTATATGGGTAATTGAAACTACTAATGAATAGCTAAATATTAGTGGGTAGGCTAGACTATGAATGAAATAGTTTTCTCTCAAACAACTATCACGTTTCAAGTGATTTCTTTCGAACATCAACAAGATTAGCAACTAGGAACAGTCCATAACCTTAATACATCCTCCCTCTCAAGCACGATGGGTAAGATTAGATCTAGGATTCACTCTCTCGAGCTGAACCCATATCAACCCAATACCTACAAATCATTAATCAATATCTTTGGTCCCAAAACCTCTCTCTCAAGCAAGCTAAGAACTCAAAGTTAGAATTGCATTAGAAAGTACAATTCATATATTAAAACACAATTAATGATTAATCCTACTTCAATATAGAATCTAAATTAGTAATTAACAATACCCATAAGCTAATTTATCCCATAATCATATGATCACACCCCAAGAATCGAGGTTTTAGCTAAACATCATAAAAAGATAAAAAACAATTACCAACTCGATTAGCCATCAGCTAGGTAATAGTCTCCAAACTTTTACAATGTTTTTCAAAGGTTAAATTCAAAAACCCACTTTTAAATCTTTAAGTTTGAGCCTAAAAAAAAATCTTACAAGTTTACAATGGAACTCTAAAACTCCAAAATAAACTCTCATTAATGATAGCAAGATACTAAATTTATAGTTCAAAATTAAATTTATAGTTGCCCAAAATTTGGCCTGAAAAGTCATTAGGCGAGATAAGTCGGGCTCGCCGAGTGGTTCAGTCTTTTATCTCTTCAATTGCCATTTTGCATTGGTTCTCAGCATCCCCAAGTCCTGTAACTTTGGGCGATCCATTTTTTCATTGCGGAACCGATCGACAATTTGCCAACTGCCCATTTCTGTCGCTGACATGGTTTCTTCCCTCATGGCTGGCACACTAGAACTTTAGGTGGTTTGAAGAGCCACTTGGCGGTTCACCCAGTGGTCTTGGCGATCACCAGGATCTCTTTTCTTCACTTTTTTAGCTTGTTATGCTCCTTTTTGCCTGTTAGTGTCCTTACCTTGTTCCTTAGCTCACATACCGAAAAATCAAGGCTTTAACATCAGTTTATAGCACAAATTAGGCATTTGAGAACACTAAAACTATCAAAACAAAGCCCTAAATGAGTTGAACTCTCAGACTCATCATCTACTTTCTCTTATGTGTCTGCATAATTTGTTGTTTGGTTTGTTTTGATGTGTGATCATATGTCTGTACCTATTCATATTTCTACACCCGTGGGTGAGCCCTTAGTAGTGGATCGAGTGTATCAATCATGTCTTATTTGTTTGGCGGGGTATGACTCTTCGGTAGACTTGATTATTCTGAGGATGGTGGACTTTGATTTTATATTGGGTATCGATTTCTTTTGTAACACCTCAAATTTGAAAATACAGGAAATTACAGCTTTTCCAGAATCTAGTGCTAGTACCAACAGAGCCACCAACGTCCCGTGGACTGACACACGGTCCATAGGAAGCTTCGTGGGTGTCCAATCCAATTTTCCAATAATGTAAAAATCCAGTACTTGTATACGGTTCACCAAGATGGACCTTTGTCCTATGAACGAGTCATAGGTAGGTCTCTTAGGTGAGTCCCAGACTCAGAGCCAAAAGTTGAGACCTACGGCTGAGATGTACGGCCAGTAGGTAGACCCACAGACTGTATATGGGTCCGTCATTGGGAGTCTAAAATTCATGGTTTCTGAACTCATCGATGACCAACCAGGACGGTCCTTGGTCTGACCTTAGGTCTGGCCGTTGGGGAGGTCGACAGTTATTTTCAAGAAGGGATTTTGTGTATTTTCTTAATTATTCTGACCCAATACTATGTCGTTTTACCCTCTATTATAAACCTTATATAAATGTTTTTACCTCCAAAATCTCCCAATTCAATTCATTCTCTCAAATTCCTAAAAGAAGAATAAGTTTACCCTCCCAAGTATTTCTCTCTAGAAGCTTGAAGAAGAAGACTAGGGCTTCAAGTCAAGCTCTAATTCCACCATTGAAGTCATGATTTTTGAATTAAGGTATGATAGTATTTAACTATGGAGTCCTTAACTCCATAGGGTTCCTAAATTCTCCAATTTTGTGAAGTTAGATTCCCCAATTGAGTTAGGATTTTATTCAATTGACATGGGTTCCTTTACGGAAGATATACATGTTCTTTATGAAAATGATGTAAACGTTTTAAGGATGCTTTGGGAGTGAAGTATCAATGTGATTGTTGTTGTTGTGAAAGGATTTCTCACATACACATGAAATTGTGATTGTGAAAGGGTTTTCTCACATAAAGGATTCTTAGAGTTGAAAGGTTTTCTCAACTAAACCTTAAAGCAAGATTTAGGAGCTATTCTAATGAACCCTAGCTTGGATTGGCAACTCGATGTGCCTTCCATGAATGATAAGGCAAGTGACGATTAACCTTAAAGATAAGACAAGAGGCGATTACCCATGTCCCCATAATGACAAGACAAGAGGCGAATACCCATGTCCCATAATGATAAGATGAGTTAAGATTAAAGGTAAATCTCCCACAATAATGAAATAAGGTTACTTCTAGAAGTATCTCACGAATGTTTTAAAGAAGTTAGCTTGCATTGACCATGTTCCTATAAATTGTGCTTCCTAACCCCTTTGCATCATGTTTTAGCTTGATCATTGCATGTTATGAAAAGGTCCATTTTAGCATGATTTTCATACTTTATGCATTGTTATCATACTTGGTACATTTTTGTACTAATACATACTCTTGCCTATATTCCTCCAAATGTAGGGTCCGACGCTCCAGATTCGCATCACCGTGGCTAAGGATCACTAGTAGACACTGAAGATTGATGAGTCCTTATGTTCTAAGGATCGAGCCTTTATTTCATTATGTATCTATATTTTTTGCTTTCTATGTGATGTAGGGTTACGTCCTGATCACTCCTTAGGTACTAGATGGCTTTAAGACATTGTTAGACTTCCACTTCAATTTTATAAACTCTTTCAATTTTGAAAATTGTCTTTTAAACTCTCTTAATGATCTATTATCTTGTATGATATATGCTAAGTGGCTTGTGTAGGGCTTCTCGGGGTCCTATACTCCATGTTATGCCTAGGGTTTACCTTGGGTCATGACAAGATTTCTCCCTATCATGCTATTCTTTATTGTAATGCTAAGACTGTGAACTTAGTGATATCTAGTGTTCTGAGGGCTGAGTGGAAGGGTGCTAGTGGTTTTTACCCTAGCAAAGTTATCTCTTTCCTCCGTGCTCAGATATTTGTGGATAGAGGGTGTTTGTCCTACTTGATTTTATCTAGACTACTAGTGTTGAGTCACCTCCCATAGAGTCCATTCCCATGGTTCAGGAGTTTCCAGATGTATTTCCTATTGATCATCCAGGTGTTCCTCCCGATAGGGATATTGATTTTGCTATTAATTTGGAATTGGTCATTAAGCCCATTTCTATTCATCCCTATCACATGGCCCTGACAAAGTTAAATGAGTTGAAGGATTAGTTGCAGGATTTGTAGAGTAAGGGGTTTATTCACCTTAGTGTGTCACCTTGGGGTGCACCAACCTTATTTGTGAAGAAGAAGGATGGGACTATGAAGATATGTCTTGACTATAGGCAGTTGAACAAGGTAACAGTGAAGAACACATATCCTCTCTCTTGTGTTGATGATTTGTTTGATAAGCTTTAGGCGCAACGTTGATCTCTAAGATAGACTTGATATTTGATTACTATCAGTTTAGGATTATGACATCGGATGTCTCTAAGACGGCTTTTCAGACCAGGTATGGTCATTATGAGTTCTAGGTGATGTCTTTTGGATCTGCTAACATTGTTGTTCATGGAGTTGATGAACGTAGTGTTTCATCCTTACTTGGTTTAATTTTTTATTGTCTTCATTGATGATATTCTGGTGTACTATTGGACTGTGAAGGATTCGACACTTGAGGATAGTGCTTATGAGGCTGAGGGAAGAGAAGTTGTATGCAATATTCTCAAAGTGTGAGTTATGACTTGATTCCATGGAATTTATTAGACACATGATGTTCAAGGAGGGTATTAGGGTGGATTCAGCCAAGAGTGATGCAATCAGAGGTTGGATGATACCTATTTCTTCTACCAAGACTCACAGTTCTTTGGGGTTGGCAAGGTACTATAGATGATTTGTACAGGGGTTATCTAGTATTGCTAACCCTTTGACTAGATTGACTCGAGATAGTGTGGATTTTCAGTGGTCTGATGAGTGTAAGGATAACTTTCAAAATCTCAAGACCTTGTTGACTTTGGCTCTTGTCTTGAATCTCCCGATGAGGGTTTGGATGGTTTTTTGATGAAAAAGGGTAAGGTAATTGTTTATGCTTCTAGACAGTTAAAGACCCATGAGAAAAGCTACCGTAATCATGACTTAGAGTTGGCAACCGTGGTCTTTGTGGTTAAGTTATAACATCACCACTTGTATGATGTGCATTGCGAGGTCTTCACTGATCATCAAAGTATTTCAGTACATCTTTAGTCAGAGAAGTATGAACATAAGGCAGCGTAGATGGCTTGAGTTGTTAAAGGACTACCACATGCCTTTTCTGTATCACTCGAGGAAAGCCAATGTGGTAGTAGATGCCTTGAGCAAGAAGACTTCTAGCATGGGAAGTTTTATTGCGATTCAGACTGAGGAGAGACCATTATCTAAGGATGTTCAGAGATTAGCTAACTATCTTTTCCTTTTGCAGATCTCAGAGGAGAGTGGTGTTATTGATTTTATTGAGGCATGGTCTTCTTTGATTGAGAAAATTGGAGAGAGACAATTTGATGATGAGAAGTTGTGTATTATTTAGGACAAGGTTTTGAGGGATGAAGCTAAGAAGGCAGTACTTTATTCTGAGGGAGTATTGAGGATTGGGAGTAGGATTTGTGTGCCCAAGCTGGATGAGTTGGTCATATTGATCTTGGAGGAGGCTCATTATTCTAGATATTCTTTTCATTCGAGAGAGGCCAAGATGTACCAGCATCTGAGTAAGCATTATTGGTGGTGTTGTATGAAGAGGGACATTACTAAGTTTGTGTCTAGGTGTTTTACTTGCTAACATGTCAAGTTTGAGCATCAAAGGCCCAATGGTTTGTCGCAGATGATGTCTATTCCTAGATGAAAATGGTAGCGTATTACCATCGACTTTGTAGTAGCTTTTCCTACCACCGTTGGTGGTTATGACTCCATCTGGATGGTTGTTTATAGGTTGACAAGTCCACCCATTTCATTTTGGTTCAGGTGAAGTACACAACAGAGAAGTTAGCTCTACTTTACATCAGACTAAAAGTCTAGTTGCATGGGGTGACCATTTATATTGTTTCGAATCGAGGTTCACTCTTCACTGCTAACTTCTGAAGAGATTTACAGTGTGACTTGGGTACTCAATTAGATATGAGTGATAACTCTCAACTTACTCTAAAAACCAATTAGAAGAGTAATTAGTCATTAGCAATAAAAGTACCCAACAAGAGAGTCGGGGTGAAATCCCACAAAGAGTGATATAATGCAAGGAATTCAACTAGGAAAGTAAGAATTTCAAACCAATTCATTGTAGTAATTAGAACAAAAGGGAGGCTGATTCCATCAAATTTACGAAAAGAGTTTTGTATCAATTATCACAACTAAACTAAAATCAGGGATTCAAACACGTAAGAGACGATCTAGGGGTGAGGGGATTAGGATTGATGTCAAGTTAGGGTAAAAGTGCAGCTCAATAGTGCTAGACAAGCATGGATAAGCTGGGTAATCTTCAATAACACTAATTTTCTTTCAATCTAAAAGCATCATATCATAGAATATCCTTTCAGTATCATCTATATGAATCACAAATCAACCCAATACCTTACTGAAATCTCTCTTTCAAGTAGATTTGGCAACTAGAATTGAACCACAATTTCTCTTTCGAGTAAACTAAAGATATCAAACCTAAATTGCATATATCAAGCTATTTACCCACTTCAATTTATCTCTTTCCATCATCAGTCAAAGATCTAGACTAGGAGTAAGTTTGCAACCTTAACCCATACATTAATTTATGCTAAATAACTCAAATCAATGGATGAACATCAATAAATTAAATCAAGACACAAGTGATGAGTCTGAGATGTCGACTCATTTAGGGCTTAATATTCATTATTTTAGTGTCCTCAATGCCTATTTTATGCTATAAACTGATATTTTAGTGTTAATTTGCTGCAATGAAGGCAAAAGAGCAAGGCAAGGACATTACCAGGCGAAAAGGAGCAGAAAAGCTAAAAATGTTGAAGACAAGAAAAGCTGACGATTGCCAAGACCACTCGGCAACTCCCCGAGTGGTACTTCAACTCACCAAAAGTTACAACGTGCCAGCCCTGGAGAAAAGCCAACTTGATAATAGAAATGACATTTCAGCAAAGTGCCAAATAGATCGGCGACAAGAACCCTGATCGCCTAAAGTTACAGAAGTCGAATTGTGAAGAGGCAAGTCAGGAAGGCGATGAAGAGAGACAATTAGCGCATCGCCGACCTGGTCGGCGATGCTCGACTAATTCCGCTGATTGGTCTAAAAGTTGAAAATTGGGAAGAGTATAAATTTAAATTTTTAAATGATGAAAATGAGTTCCGAGAGTTTTAAATTTTGAGCGAATGCTCTGAGTGTTTGAGAGTTCTTACTTTGAGTTATTGATCCCAAACAGTATTTTTAGAGATTTTGAGTGGGCTTTGATTTTTAGTTTATTTTAAGCATTGTGAAGACCAAAATTTTGTTACCCACCTGATGGAGATCATAGTTGGTAATATTTTCCTGGTTTTATAATGTGTGGCTAAAACCCCCACTCTTGGGGGTGTGATTATGTGATTAATTGTCATAATTAGCATATGGGTGTTAGTAATTACTGATTTAATTGTTGTTTTCAAATGGGTTTGATTGATAACTGAGTTTTAACTCATGAATTGTAGTTGCAAATACAGTTCTAGCTTAGTATTCCATGCTTGCTTGAGAAAAAAAAGGTTTAGAGTTAAAGTTATTAATTGATGATTGTAGTGATTGGGTTGTTGTGGATTCAGCTTGAGAAAATGAGTCTTAATTTGATCCTACCTATCTAGCTCGAGAGAGTAGGTAAATTGAGGTTTTAGGCTATTTATAATTGTTATGCTTGTCGAGGTTTGAAAAAACTCGCTTGAATCGTGATAGTTGATCGAGATATGGCTATTGCATCTAGAGTCTAGCCTACCCACTAAGATTCAATGATTTTCAGTAATTAGTAATAACCCGTATAGGGAAATTGTCAATTAATCGATCACATCCCCAAGGATCCCTCTCTACTTGAATATTCTCCTATTTTTGTAGTTGTTGTTTAACACTTGTTTTCAACCCCTGAAATTTACTTTAATTGTTTCGATACTACAATTGAATAGAACACGTCTTTCACTTTATAATTGAATTCTCCACCGTATCACTCTATGTTGGATTGACCCCAACTCTTCGTTGGGTTTATACTAGATTGTGATCGCCTACACTTAGAATTGGATGAAGTGTAGTTGAGCGTTATCAAAAATGGCGCCGCTATCGGGGAGTGGTGTTTAGAATTATTTTAGTGAAGTTTAGTTGTGATCTAGTCTTGTTTGTAGTTGAATCAACTTACTTTGTTTTGTGTTTAATGTGGCTGCTCTTGAATAGGTGACGAGATGAGTGTGAATGGGAGCAACGCTAGCCAACGTGGACTTCAGTATGACATCGGTAACTTGACTGATGTCAATGAAGCTTAATTGGGTAGTGTAGGTGCTATTTAGTTGCCTCCAGTCGTGGGAAATGTGGTATTCCATGTGACTAGCACGATGTTGCAACTATTGGAAATCAAAGGTTTGTTTGGAGGGTTGGCTCATGAGGATCTCCATGACCATATCTGAAATTTTGTGGATGTGTGTGGTCCATTTTCGTTCAAGAACATCTCACAGGAGTCAGTTCGACTTTGATTGTTCCCTTTTTCTTTGATGAGGGAAGCGACAAAGTGGTTAGCTGACCTACCAAGAGACTCGATTACACCTTGGGAAAATATTACTGAGGCGTTCTACATAATTTTTCCCTCCTTCGAAGATGATGGTATTGAGAGATAATATTCAGGGTTTCAAACGTTTGATGGTGAACCAATCCATGAAACATGGCTGAGGTTTCAGAATCTATTACTCCAATTTCCAACTCATGGACTCCCGAACAATGTGTTGTTACAATATTTTTACCAGAGTCTAGATTTAGTCAACAACGGTGTGGCTGATCAACTTGTCCAAGGAGAAATTATGCAGTAACCATTTGAAATAGCATCAACTCTCCTTAATGGAATGACGAAGATCAACCGTGCTTGGTGGTACGCTCAAATTACACCTCCCTAAAGAAGCATAAGCGATCGTTATCAAGTAAAGAACCCAACTTGTAGGTTGAGGTCAATCCCACGAGGAAAATAGTTTAGACTTTACTTTAACCCACAATTATATTCAATTAGTCAAAGTACTTCCAAAAAATCAACAATTAAATAAAGGGGGGGGGGGTTTGTGAAACCAATTGTAAGAATTCAATAAGTAATCAGAAATCAGAAGTCAATTTTAGTTGTTATCAAGATGAAAGAATTAACTAGGGCATATGTGTTCCCCACAAGCTCATAACGCAGTAATCCTCGTAATAGCAATCCTTTCCTAGTGTACCACATGCAAAGTGATAAGTTAGGTATCTCTAAATTCTTGGTCTGGCATCTAGAGAATTTCACCCCGCACCTTGGTCCGGCTACGTGTGTATAATTTACTAACCCTTACCTTTACCTCATA
>JAJOOS010003924.1:0-33758 GCA_029582725.1 Solanum chiquidenum
TATTATTAGAAATAGAATATGTTGAAAAGAAAATAAATAATATATTTATTTGAAAAAATGAGCAGTTTTTACCCAAAATAACAATAAGGGCATTTTTGGACCAAAATATTGATGGAAAGGGCATTTTTGGACCAAACTACAAACGAAGGGCATTTTTGTTCCTTTCGCATAGTTTAAGGGCATTTTTGACCCTTTTCCCTTTATTATTTAACTATATAGCAATAACTCCACAAAACATTTATAGATTCAGATACTTTTCACGAAGTAATTCAGATTCTTATTAATATGAAGAGCACGATGGAAATATCATTAGTGTACTAGACCTCAGTAAAATATTCTTCTGCTAAACAGGGGTCTGCAATTTATCCTTAAGCAATTGAACTCAATTCGGTCGTAGAGATTTTACCTCTCTGTTGCCTACATCCTCCACTGGTCTCCTCTGGATGTTTGAATTCCCCAACATCTCTCTCCCTTGTAGATTAGATTGAAAAGGTGATGACTGCAAGCCACATGGACTGCTAGTAACCTTATAACTCATGGAGACCGGTTCCGTCTCTTTTCTTGCCAAGGCAACTTTCAGACTAGCAATCTGATGAAAATAATCATACGTGAGCACATATACATGAACTACAAACTCGTGCTATAATAGAAAGAAGGAATGATTGATGGTGGGGGAAGAGATATGGCGTACCTGTTCTTTGAGCTCTTTGACATCTGTAGTGTCTTTATGTACTCGGGCAGCACCAAGTTCAACAGTAGAAACACGTTCTGCAAATTTAAGTGTGCTAATTGTTTCTCCTATGGCATCAGGTTCAGGACTTGTGTGAACAAACATCAATGTTTTGGCTTGCCCACCTAAAACGAATGACATCCCAAATCATATTTTTACTTGAGAGAGAGAAGAGAACCTCATTAAGATATAAGCTTTGATCAGTTAATATATGCCCTTACCTAGTGAGTCTTGAAGTAGTTGTGTAAGTTTGCTGTTACGATATGGAACGTGTGCGTTCTTTTGCGCCAGGGCAGAGATTACATCACCTAATGCTGAGAGAGACTTGTTAATGTGCTGTGCCTCTTTAAGTCTATCTCCTGTTACTTCAGATTTATCTACTCTCTCACTTCCAGCAAGATCAACCAAATGCATACAGCCTCGAAGAATGGCTCCAGAAGTCAAGTCTCTTCCTTGGACATGAACAGTTAGGCAACTGCAGGCCAAAAAACAAGACAGTTCTCATTTTCATTTGAAGTTCTTGCAAAGTACTAGAAAGTAATCAAAGAAAGACAGAATATCCATCACACCTGTGAGAGCGGCTACTGCGGTCATTGAGTGCTGTTGCACTCACTGCACGATTCCTTTGTCCAAGATTCATCAAATCAATGACGTCGGAAGTTGAAGCCACATGAACCAGACTTGCATCTGGTACTGTTAGTCCTTGAGAAGCACTACGAATTTCTAATGTAACAATAGGTTAAGGAAGACGGGAAGTAAAAGACTGAACAGTGGACTAATAATAATTCTATTGCTTACCATAAAGACATTGAGAAGTTAATATACTTGGGACTCAATATAAGAATGTCCTTGCATGTATATATTAGATAGTCAAGTTGAGAAAAGCTTCAAAGATCATAAAAATGTAATTGAAAAGAACTGAAAAGGATATCTTTTGTGTACACCATCAGAAACAAGGAGATCCCTGACTTGCTCGTTATATATCTCAATCATTTGCACAGACACATCATAGAGGAAGGTGTCCTTTCTTTGCTCTGCAAGAAGGAACAAATCGCCTAATGCCCTGTAGTTCACCCCTTGGCTTTGTTCTGTAAGATCCTTAGGCCCCGTCTGAATAGAAAATTACAACTTCTTAGCAAATTTACAACTTCTTAGCACGTAAAAGAGGGAAAATATGACAATAGTTGTACATATGAATTTCTTTTTATCTAACCATTGTGTAGGTTTTTCCTGATCCAGTTTGACCATAAGCAAAAATGCACACATTGTACCCATCCAGAACTGATCTAATCAGTTGCTGCGTGTCTGAAAACACCTCTCCTGCCACACAAAATAAGTAGAGAAATGTAAAAGGTGAACAACCAAAATAGAGAAGAAAATACGCCATGAAGAGAGCTACTTGATGTTAAAATTAAAGTATACAAGACATTTTAAGATTGGTCTAACCAACCTTGAGTTGCGGAGGGTCCAAATACTTTATTGAAATTGAAAGACTTGCGTCCTTTCCCATTCTTTGATGGAACACCTATTGTAATGCTACCATCGTCTATATGATCCACATTACTGATATAACTTGATTTCCCAGGCAAAAAGGGTCTTACTCGACAATAAACCCTTATGCTTCCTGAATTGGAGCACAAACAAACAACCTTTTCATTTCAAAACATGTATGAGAGAATGAAGATGGACAAAGTGGGATGTTACAATAAAGATACCTTTAAGGTCTTGCACTTGATTGTAAAGCCTGCGATTTTCTTCAAGAACTCTATGATAACCAGAAGCTGCGTGTGCTAGGCCATGTACGTGCATGCCTATAATGCAGGGATATTACAAGATGGAAGCAAACTCAGCTCAAGGAATCAACAATAGAAAAGAAAGGGAAAAAAGGGGAACATTTGTCAAGTGCATTGACTCTACCAATATTTTGCATTTCCTCATGAAACTTTATTTGCATGAACTGCATACCCGCTTTCGTAGTCAAAAGAGTTTGCTTCAGGTCCTGCAGTGGAACATCATTGTTCGTAAATATAGGTGGAAAATCCAAAACTTCCATGTTTGGGAGTCCAATCATGCCTGGTTTTGATTCTTACCTTGATGTCTTGTTGCTGTTGGTCAACAAATGTGTTCTGCATCATGTGCCTTCTTTGGAGTTCCTCATTGACGATGCGATTCTCTTCTTTCATCAATGTTACGGTTCTTTGGTCAGTCTAATTGAGAAAGAGAAAAAAAGTAATGAGCAAGTATGAGTGATCCTCTATTCTACATTAAAAAAATACCTTTATGATTGATTACCTAGTGATTTGCAAAAATGAGAGGCATTACCTTTGTGCTGGCCGAAGAATGTTTCTGAAGGAACTTGTTACCACAGGAAACTGCCGAGTCCTTTGGAGTTGTTGCTTTGTTCTGATGGAAGGTTATCCAAATACAGTGTCAGAGAAGAAGACAAAGGGTGATAACAAATTCAAAAAGGTGGAGAAGCCATTATATGTTCTGTTTTGGTAGAACATGAGATATACTCAAAAGGCATCAAATGACATAATCCAACAAAAACGCGTTTAGACAAGTGTGGTGCCCAAAGAGAGAGACTCGAAGAACCAATCAGTTGTGACTACCAAATATAATATTGCTGTATCTTAATAGAAGGAAACTTACCAATTGAATTTGGCTTGTAATCCGCTGCTCAAACTCCTCAACAACCTTATTCAGCACTGACTCCACAAGCTGCAGCAAGTACACCATTGCTGTATCTTAGAACAACGACACTAGATACCAACATACAATGCAATATAGTGGCAAATTACTTGATAAAAGTCTACCCTGATTAACATTACTCCTTTTCTTAGTTCACCTTGTAATTTGGTCAGTAAAATGATGCAGGAGCAAGAAAATTGAGGCTTGGACAAGAGTTTCTTTCGCAACTACAAGAATCTAGAAGGAAAATTTATCTGAATACGGTAAGAAATTTACTGCGTTCCAACTTACATTAGGAACTTCTTCAGGCTTCTTATCAATCAGAATTGCACGAACAAGGTTGCTTAAGGAAGAGCTGGACTGTAAAGAGAAGATTTAATTGATGAATCATGTCATTGATCCGTTATTGCTAATGCATGTAATGTTCGTCTAGCAGATTCTACCTACCATTTTGTTACTTTCAGCCTCAGTGCATACACCATTCGTGGATTTTTCATTCATTGACATACTCCTTGAGAGAGAACTTGAGAATGGCTCAGAATTTTTGCGTACAAATTGTTTTGCTGATGTTGTGGATTTTACATTTCCACCAAATTTCCAGACTCCAGTCCCACCTGTCTGTTTCCACTCGCTGTAGGCTTTAAGTCCCAAAACACAGCTGACAACCCTTGACGATTTTCCACCCTGATAATTATATTTTTTTTAAATGCAGCTTTATCAATGAAGGTGACTCCATATTAAGCAGCAAATCCAATTCACAGTCGTGAGAATGACATTACATCACCACTAAGACTCAAAAACTTTGTATTTAAATTTCTATAAGACGTACCAAAATTTCAGTAAACAGGTAACAAACCTTGCACTACTATTAGTAATAGGTTATTTGGCAATTTGGCTAACATTAAGGCACTATACTAACCTGTTCCAAATCAGATGCCTCAAAAGAAGGAATCCCCAACTCTTGTGCAGCAACCAAAAAATTACGGACATTCTCAAAGTATTGGTATGCAGACAAGGCTGCTCCATCAGGAATAAGTGCAGAGTCAACCGGACTTTCAACAACCTGCAGTTGTTGATCAAGATCAATTTTGAAGGTAGAAAGATAACAATTCAAGTCCAACAAACTATGAAGATTTTCTTGGATATAAATCGATCGAGCTGAATGATACAAAGGATTCATATAGACGACCACAACTATTTTGGGGCTTAGACATTTGATTAATTGGTTGCACTGATATAGGGGGTGGAAATGTTTTGGATTGTATTTTACCTTGGACACAGCTCCAGGCTGCATTTTATTAAGTACATTGCAAAGAATTATTCCACTCCTTAAGCCAAGCCTGAAGTCTTCCTCAGAAGGCTCAGCTGGTAAATCTTTTGCTCCCACAAATCCCACCACCTTTCTCAGCCACGCTGCTGCTTCATACCTCCTTGTTGCTACAAATAAAGATTTATTTCGATATCATTCCTTATAAAGTAGAAAATAAGCTGTCAAAATAATGTCTTCTCAACAATAAGATGCTGAATTGTGTCATTGTGTGAACCATCTCAATTTAAAAGCTTAAGCTGTTAAATATTCAACACTTCTATTTACTTATTTTTGGCCCGCAATATTAACAACATTAAATCAGTTTCAAATCCATGCTCCTCTTAATCTATTAAAGAATGAGCTGATTGAGTACATAAACAGGTCAGTAACAATGAATCTCCAACCAAAACATAATTGGATCCCAATTACACTGTGCATATAGGTAAAAAAAAGTCTTATGAATATTTATTGGCCCAAATGGACTCAATACTTGAATTAGCCACAAATGAAGAAATTGCAAACTGGTAATTAGCAAGAAGGAGCATTAGAAAGTTACCTGCTTCCTCTGCTCGTCGGGCATCCAAATCAAGATTTCTTGATCTACTTCCATGCTGCTGAAGAACATCTTCCACCACAGATGCCACAGAGAAAGACAATGCACCATCAGCAGCCATTATTGTTTAAATATGTATCAAAACCGTTAAAGAAGGGATTTTTGTGTCAACTACTTTGAAACCAAGCCCTCTAACATCAAAATTCTCAATTCTCCAGTAAAACAAGACAAACCCAAATGTGATGATTCAAACTCAGTTTTTATGGCAACAAATTTGAAACCAGGCCCTCTAACATCAAAATTCTCAAGCCTCCAACATAAATCTTTTGAGAAAAAACCTCAAATGTGATGATTCAGACAGAGCTTTTTATTGGAACAAAATTTGAAACTACACCCTCTAAGATCAAAATTCTCAATACTCCAAAGGAAACAAAACAAACCCCAGATAATTATTTTGAAAAAAAGTAAATATCTCAAGGCAGAGTTCTTTATTGGTTTGAAACTACACCCTTTAACATCAAAATTCTCAAGATTGGATTTTTATGGCAACAAACTTGAAACCAAGCCCTCTAACATCAAAATTCTCAACTCTCCAAAGAAACAAAACAAACCCCACACAATTCTTTTGAGAGAAAAAAACACCCAAAATGTGATGATTCAAACTCTGCTTTCTATAACAAAACAACAAATTTGAAAGTACACTTGTTCTCCAAATTGTTGGGTATACACTAGTAGTAAAATAGGCTTTATAAAATTTTCTTAAACTTTTTTAGGTTCCTATAGAGTTGTACACTACAAGCTGGTAGTATAAACTTTGGTGCTGGCCAAAATTCCCTTCTTTTTCCCCACCTCCCCTCTTTCCCTTCTCTCTCAAATTAAAATTAAAATTAAAAGCAATAAGCTTTTTCTTTGCTTTGCTTTGCTTTTTTATACAAAGGAATATCATTTTTGTGCACAAATTTCCGACCCTAGTTCCTAACCTCTCTCTATGCCTCTTTCTAAATTAAAAACTTTATACATCGTCTATTCACTTTTAATTGTCATGTTATATTTTTTAGAAGTCAATTAAATTAGATTACATTAATTTGATATTTTAAACAAAATATTTAGATATTCAAAAACTATACAAAAAGTACTATAAACTCTTTTTTTTTTGCATATCAATATGATGAAAAAATATATCATAAAATGTTAGTTAAAATTATTTAACAATACTATGATGAAAAAATACTTTGACTGTGTAGCTTAAAGATATATTATAGCCGAAAGGAACAGCATATAGCAATACTATTTTTTCTATATGTCACCCACCCACTTAGATTGCTTAAAATGAGATGGACTTGTAATTGTGTGTTGTTATCGTTGTATTCGATCAATTCATTTTGATTTTGTACATTTTAATTCTATTTATTTAAAAGATCTATTATAATTCATTTCTGAAAACATGACAAGTTAATTACCTAATGCAGTAATTAAATTAACCTAATGGTGTAAACAATATTTATTATCGGTGTCTTTTTTACAATTAGAACTTAGTTTTTTATTTTATTGGAAAAAGAAAACATGGAAATAACACTATATAGACAAACCTTTTCCCTCCACAGATTTTTCAAACAAAAGGATATCAAAGTTTGACACTTTATTGACTATATATATTTATATCACTCTGCATGCAAAACAAGTGAGGCAATTTCTATTTCAAGTTGATGATTTGTTGGCTAAAGAAGAAATGCTAGCTTTATTTTATATATATACCATCTTTGGAATTTGCCCTTTTCTTTTAAGGTACTTCTTCTTCTTCTTTGATTCTTAATTTTCTCTTGAATTGTGTCTCTTTCATTTCTTTTTTGGTCATGTCTTCTATTCATGTTAGTTCACTATCTTGTGGAGATTTAAAAAAAAACATAAATTAGCTATATAACTCTCCATTGAGTTAACATTGCTAATTACTAGCTTGCAACTAATAATATATTTTTTGTTATTTCGTTGTTAAATAAAATGAACAACGAATTTATTTTTATTGTTTACAATGCATATGACATATCCAATATAATTTCACAAGTAGGATCCGGAGAGGGTAGATTGTATGCAGACATTACTCCTTGTTTAGTGACAAAAATATTTGTTTCGTTGCTACTTCATTTTTTTTAGTGACACGTAATTCCAAATTCCTTTAAATTCACAACTATAGGCCCATATTCCATAAAATAGAGTTTTGAGAAAATAGAATGTATGTATATTTTATTTCTACCTCAAAAATAGAAATTATTTACAATAAACTCTCGACTTAAAAATCTTTTAAACTCACTAGTGGATCATATTCCTGGTGGACAAAATGTAACAATCAATAAGTTAGTTGAAGACGGTTACCTAGAAATCTAGATTTCTAGTTATTAAAAATTATCCAAAAAACACTAACCCAACTAACTTTGGTTAAGTGCTTTACTACTAACTATAGCCTTTTTCAGACTTTGAATCAAAGAATTGGTATATATCAATGTATATCCCGGGGTTTCTAAAACTTTGAATCAGAGATATGCATGCAGAGGCGGATCCAGGATATAGAGTCTATGGGTGCCAAATAGACTTATCGATTAAATTAACAATTAAAAATATAAGGGAAAAGAGTCAAAAATGCCCTTAAACTATGCGAAAGGAACAAAAATGCCCTCCATTTGTAGTTTGGTCTAAAAATATCTTTCTCGTCAATACTTTGATCCAAAAATACCCTTATGGTTATTTTGGGTAAAAATGTTCATTTTTTCAAATAAATATATTATTTATTTTCTTTTTAACACATTCCATTTCGAATAATATTTTTTAAAAATTAACAAATGCTTATCTTACTTAAATTCAGCAAAAAAATAAAAAATGAAACTATTTCTTATTTTATTATAATTTATATTTTATCGTTATATAAATATAAATAATGATGAATGTACTATAATCTTATATATATTTTTATTTTTTAAAGTGATTTTAAAGAAAACAAGAACATGGTTCTTTTATAATAACTTAATTAAGAAGAAAATGTGTTCAAAAACAAAAAATAATATATTATTCGGAAAAGGACATTTTTGACCCATTTAGTAACTATAGGGACATTTCTGGACCAAAGTATTGACTGCAAGGGCATTTTTGAGTCAAATTATAAACCGAAGACATTTTTGTTTCTTTCACATAGTTTAAGGATATTTTTTTCATCTTTTTTCCCTAAAAATAAAAATAAAAAAAAGGTGCCAGCTGCAACAATTTCCCACGCCTGTAGCCTTTTTTTTTCTTAAAAGAATGTGTGCAACAATTTTCCAAAATTAATTGATGCCAATGGGATTTGAACCTGCAACATCAACCTTATAAAGTCGCCCCTCTATCGTGGCACCACAAGCCAGTATTGTTCACTGGGTGACACGCTATATATTTATATAAATATTATATATATATATCTATGTATACATAGAGTTTCCGTCGAAGTTTGTGGATGGCGTGGCACCCCAAATCCCTTAATAGATCCGCCCATGTATGCATGCTATATATTTTTATCGTTTAACTATGTATGATTAATAACATGTACTTTATTTATCATTTTAGTCGGTAATTAACTCTTTTCTTTATGATGGTGATGTTCGAGTAAGCTTGCATGCACTTTATCTAATTCTACTAGGTAACAATTATTAACTATTAATACAAATATCGAGTAGTTTTGTCTACCAAAATTTTGATAAATGAAAAAAATTACCTAGTGTTTTCATATCAACTTATATGCATACCTCATTTAATTTCATGACATACCTATTACTTTCCACCAACACAAAAAAATATTTTTTCCTACCAAGATTTTAAACAGATAGAAAAAAATCACCTATATTTTTATATTCCACTGAAAGTTAATCTTTGGTTGTATTTTTTTATGGTTAAGTTATTTTATTTGAAGCAAACATTGGATTATGAGTAAGTAGTTCATGTTGGAAGTCAAGATTGGATTAAACAATGAAAAAGTAATACGTTAGAATTATTACAAAAGAAAAAACAAATCAAAGTTAGGCCAAACTCTATTTCTTTGAAAATGGCACCAAGAAGATAGTTAAGTTAGAACTATATTGTAAAAAGAAAAAAAAATCTTAGATATGCCAAAGTTTTTCTTCTTTGAAAATGGCATCAAAGATAGAGAGAGCAAAGACATTAAAGACTTTTTCTCCCTATGGATCAAAATTTATTTATTTATGCTTATCGTTAAATATTATCAAACAAATTAATAATATGAATAATTAAAAGTAAAAATATCTATTTTAGTGTGAATAGAGGCTTTTTGGTCAAGATTTTATGAAAAAAATAAATATTTTTTAGAAGTAGTAACATAAGTTGTTGTTTTTAACCAATTGAAAGAGTCCAAACATAAATTGTTATTTTAATATTATTATAGTAGTATTTTTCAAAGATAAGCAAAAACTTAATGTTCTCCTCAATCTCAGCTTACTAAAGACATGATTATCGATCGAAAGATTTGGAGGTCGAGGTTTATAAAAGAAAGCTAGTAAGTAGTCGAATGTTGACACACTTGCTTCTTGTGATTTTTTAATTATATTTTCTTGCAATTTTGATTCGATAATTAAGTTTTCTCATAAACAATTTCTCTACTTCATAAAGATAGAAATCTATATGGTTTATGTACATCTCATCCTTCTTATATTCCACTTCTGTACAAACATTTTTTTCTTCAAATTAACACATTTTGAAAACTTGATCAAATGAGCTATAATAAGTTGAATAAAATATCACTTTATATTAATTTAAATATTTTAATGATTAAAACCCAAATAAATAAATATTGAAACAAATAACGTTCCAAAAATTCAAATAAGTGGTTCGGAACCGAAGCAAACAGGTCTGAACACCGTCCTACAAGGAGCGTATAACGGGTCCCATTTGGCCGGGTTTTTTTCAGCCGGCTTTTTGAAAATTGTTAAAATAATACCTTGTGGAACCCACATGTTTGTAAAGGTGTATAAAATGTCCCTTAGGAAAAATTATAAGCATTTCACCTCCTTAAACTCTACAAAGGCCAAATTGACCTCAGCTTATTTGTTTTTTTCTCCTATGATATCGATACATATCGATCTGTCTAATTTAAATTTACGTTGTTAAAGGAGGAAAGCATTTCGGCATCAAGAACTCTGTTACTTTAGAAATTTCATCTATCACATTGTATCCTTCGATAGTTAAGTCATTTAATTTGTTGATACCATAGTGTGATATATATTTGTAATGAATAAAACACTTTTAACAAAGGTGATCCTGCATTCAGTAAGGTTCAATCTCTTTAACAAAGGTGATCCTATATTTAGTAGGGTTCAAATCCGAATTTTCTGATCAAAGATGAAAGAATATTTACAACTAAATCATAAATTTTGTTGGTATTTTGTATCGAAAATACTTTTTTCTTTTTATTTTTCACTAGATGTTCATTTGGTATCTCCATTGAAATTTGATCAACTTTTGATTCGTGTGTTATAGGGTCCATTTCTAAGCGGTGCTCCCAACATCATGAGTTGCTCCATTTTCTAAGACTCGAATTGAAAACCTTCGACTAAGGATGAAGGGTCCTCAACTATCCCATCACAATTCATATTTATGAAAAAAAAAATCACTTTCAAGCAATCATTTCTTAATTGGGCAAATATAAAAGAATCATGCTAAATTTTTAGAATTATCCTTATTTTAATTATTTAATTTTTTTCCCTTTTTAGCTTAATTGGTCTGTGTATAGTAAAGATGAGTTTATATTTGTTGTGCAAGTCATTATGAATTTCACATGGGAGATCGATGCTTGCTGAGTTAGCCCAATCATGGTACTTCTTTCTTGTTGTTCATATCATTACAAAAATAATCAAAATAATTAGTGTTATACTACTATTATTTAAGAACCACACAACCCCATTACCACACACAGGGGAAAAAAAATGAGAAAAAGAAATTGAACATGTATTGGTGCACTGAAAAGTGAAAAAGGTAAAATCATTATAAATCATAATGAGAGCAAAGCACATTGCAGACAAAACCATGTTCTATGACATGAATAAAAACATATATTAAAAAAGTTAAAAAATTCATTCACTACTTTTGACTTATGAAATTCATTGGTAAAATGACAAATTATTATGGTTCTGTCAATTCTTGTTAGCTTAATTTAAAACATTATTGATCACTTGCATATATATCATTTCACGTAATAAATGATATATTAAAAATTAGGATTATAAGAGTATAACATGGGATTTTTTTAAAGTTAAAAAATAAAAAATTTAATGGATGAAGGATAAGATATATATTTAACGGGTGAGGGAGAAATATAACTCTAAAATATATATTTGTTAAAAAAAACATATCTCATTTTTTTATATTAAAGAAGTAAATATGATCCTTTACTGAAAAATAATCATAAAATTAATTATAGAAATGGATTTAGTATTTAAATTTAAGAGTTTTGAATTTAAAATTCATATATTTTTGACTTTTGAGTTGGCCAATATAAAAGATATAGTTTTGAGTAATCCCAAGGCAAAATCAGAGAGAAAAGTGAACTGTGATTTATTCACAGCTATAAACAGGTTTATTGTCAAGCCAATATAAAAGATAAAGTTTTCTTTTTGTTCCAAATGATTTCACTATTCAATATTGGAAATTCACAGAATATAAAAAATTTAGATTCATACTTTCTATGTCCCTAATTACTTGTCTATTTTAACAAATCAAGAAAGAACAAATTCTTTTTACTTATTATATCCTTAATTAAATGACTAAATATTTTGAAAAATACAAAAAAATTCATCCATTTCATAATTAATAGGAATAAAATGGTAAACTCATTATATCATTAATTATTTTCTTAATAGGTGTATTAATTCAAAAATGGACAAATAATTATCAAATTATCGAGTATACAAACAAAATTTAACATTTGTAGCTAAAAAAAATAAAAATACAGCGAAATAATAGCGTGTCACAAGTCACAACTAGGTTTATTGTCAAGCCTTTTGGAAATATGGTGTAGGCTGAGGTGGACAATATGACGGTATGTTAAAGTATTTTTGAAAATAATAGTATGAGAGTAGAATCGAATTTTAGCATACGCGAAAAAAAACAGCATATCAATTTTAGCAGTCATAAGTATTGTTGCTTTCAATTACACACGCAAGTGTACGTGGTCACATAAATAATATAGTGGCTTTTAAAAGAATCGAATTATCGAACTCAAAGAACTTGTCAATTAATTATTTTTACTAAATTATATTAATTTTAATTATTTATTTAAAGGGAGGATTTCAAAAGATGAATATATTAACTAAATAATGGTAATCAAACATCAAAATAGTAATCACAAGAATATAAAAATAACTAATATGATAAACAAATCATGCCGAATCAAAATCACTAAACAATTATATTGTAAGTAAATATAATTCAAGGACAAGAAGTTTAACTCCACATAAACATAGAGCAATTACAACGAATCATTCAAATAAAAAATGTAAAATAAATAAAAGAAAAAATCCTAAATCAAAAGTTAATTTCTACATTCATCATCCTCCTCCTTTCAATAATTATTCTTATGAACTATTTATAGATATAGAAAATTCTAAATAAAATAATTGAGTCCAAAATAAATTAGGAACCCAAAACATAAAAGGATTCTGCGTGAAACTTTCGCTCGACCGCCCCAGAATTGGACTTCTTGAGATGCTGCCACGTGGCCAACTCTAATATGCACTTTTCTTCAATTTCTGCCAACTTTACATATATATATAAATATTAATATAATATTCGATTTAAACCATTACGTTGTCGGCTTGATTTTCTTCTTCAGCCTTCCATTTTTAATTTTTTTTAGCTCTAAATTTTTTCATTTTTCCACCAATTTAATCCTACAAGTAAAATATACTATTTAGCACAATCCATAAAATTCAAGCTCAAAAAAGACAAATATAAATAATAAATGTGAGGCAAATAATAATTAAAAATATGTATTTTGGCCTCACATCAACACCCCACACTTAAAACTTTTGCTCGTCCTCGAACAAGCATTAAAGCTCATCAGAAATCATTGCTATAAACACTTAGGCAATATACAAATTTCAAAACATCAAATACACTTTTCAATCATTATGCAAGATATACAAATAAACAACAAACATCTAACCTCCTAACTTCAAAGAAGGACTCTGAACTCATCAACTTTAAGTTTGCTCACCTACTCTTATAAAAGAAAGCTAATAAAATTACCTATCTATCATGAAATAAGTGCCCTCACAAGAAAAAAATAGTCCACACACTCAAAATCAAAAGATTGAATATAAATTAAGGACTTAGAATCAAAGAACAACTCTCACACTCAGAAATAAACTTTACATGTATGCACAAAGAACCATAGGTTTGCCCATTATGTATATCTCCACTAATTAAGCATGCTTGAATAGAATCAAATAGGACTTTAACGGGTTGTAATGTAGGCTAGGGGACGGGTAGAAAAACTATATAATAGTGACTTACACTTTCTTAAGCACTTTGCAATTTTAGACTTTATCACCCATTATTTTCTTCTCTTTATTTTCAGTCATCTCTTCAACAATTATTTCACAAGTAATTCTCATCATCTCAAGAATGTTTCAATCTTTTTTTTTTGTAAGTTTTCCTTCATAATAGCCACACTCAACTTACGTATTTTACATGCGTTAAGGTGCACGATGTCCTTGGAAGGATCAGGGCCATCATTAAGATAACTTCTTTTGTTCATGTCACATTCTTTCAAAGAGGGTTTTTTAATCACTTTGTAGCTATCATTGATCACCTTTTACACTCAACCTTCTCCTTTCTTCAGATTTAACAATTAGAATAAGTCTATGCTACAGTGCTCAAGAAAGCAGGGTGCAAAAACTAGGGATTCAACAAAAAAGTCAAGGTAAAAATATGGCTACCAATAAAAAACTACAAGCTCAAAGGGGCTATTAGTGATATGTATCTGAAAAGGCTAAAATTTACAAAGACAAATCAAAGAAAGCTTATTATCATCCCCTAAACAAGCAACACTTTTTGTATTTCGCTTCAATAACATGCAGGGCAAGTTCTAGACTAAGATGCAAAACATAGAATATACAAATTCTCACCACACATGGCACAAGTATCAATCAAGATGGATCAATTCTACTTCTAAGAGAGACATGATCATAACAAACTACAAATTAAAATAAAATAAGTTATCTACAAAGTCACCACCACGAGCCTAGATGTCAAAAAGTTTGCAATTTCAATAGCAACCAAGCATTCACAAGAAAGTGCTACTCAAAATTAGGCCCAAATAGTAAGTATCACATAACTCAAAAGGGTCTTGTCTTTTCTCTCCAAAAAAAATAAATTAAAAATTAAAATAAAATTTATTCCTAAATAATAATAATAATAATAATAATAGACACTCGGTTCAAAGGGACTATCCTCGGAAAAAGAATCGAAAACAAAAGCCAAGGAACCCATCCTAAAAAAAGACTCAATAAAACGGTAAAAACTAGAATTCATTCTTCCATTCCACACTTAGAACATGACACTGACCCCAGTGCAACAACATAACTTAATGAGTAAGAGAAAGAATTTATTTTTGGGTTGGGCTAAGTGTACACTCCTATTCACGAAAAATAACTTTTTTTTTACGATTTTTTTTTGTACTTGGTCCGCGACGCGGATTGGATACGAACTTCAATGTCCGATTTTTTTTATTTTTTATTTTTAAAACTATATTAACTAAATCTAATGCACACTTCACCCTAACCAAAATATGCGGAAAAATTCACACCCACACTTGAAAAGATGTTATGTCCCGAAAACATCAATTAAAATTTTAAAACAAGGGTTAGGAAAGCTCCCTGGAGCATTTAGGCCTAGCTAGTAGCATGTTCTCTTAATTTTCATCAAGGGTCGTCACCCCACACTTGAGCTCAAACGTGCTCCTTAGCTCCAAATTTCAGATACTCAGACTTCTCCAAAAACAACACAAAAACAATGACACTAAAAAATAAAAAATAAAAAGAAGTTACACTATAAATTGGATTGCCTACCAATAAACGCCTAATTTAACGTCGCGGCACGACACAAGTAAGTTCACCACTTTTCTTTCCACTTTGAACTTATGAATTGTACCCCTAACTTTGCATCTATTTTTCTGCTCCTCTCAAGGGGTGATGGTAAAAAGATAAAGGAACCAAGTAATATATGTCGCATCTTGCACTTCTTGGCCCTTAGGTGAGAAATGTCATTTTGTCTACGTGGACTAAAAAAGTTTAGAATGTAGGGGTCTTGTACCTCATCTATACACTCATCCATTAGTTCAGATTTTATAGAAAAGTGTTTTGAATGAGATCAAGTTGTCTCAACTCCAAAGCAGCATTTTTTACAACATTCTCACTTTTGTACTCTTTCTCAACATCGATATTAAGGAATAAAGTGTAGTTGAATGGTTGAAATTTCTCTTTTTGCGCCACTAGTTGGTCATTATCCACGACAATTGGTAATTGGGCATCAGACGCCTCAATCTTTTTGTTCAAGTGAGTCTCCAAGTCATGAATATTTGAGTCAAATTGATCTATTTCTTGTGTGAGCTCAACTCTTCTTTCAATCAGTTGGGTTGTCATGTATATTAGACCATCACGAATAGACTTTTGAAACTTTAGAAGTTGAGTTTGTTGTTGTAGCCAAGATTGGCTCACTATCTCTGCATCTCCATAACTTTCTCCTTGTTAGGCTTCACTCTCTTCTAACTTAGCTAGGACTGCAATTTCTAATTGAATAGCGTCAAGCTCATCCAGTAGTTTCATGATTGATTTTTGCTCTTCTACACATTCAAATATTTGTTCAGTGATTTTTGAATTAACTTTGTCCAGCATGTCCGTACATTCCATAAGTGAATTCACATTGCGCGCCTCTTGTTTTACATTCTCCGCTTCATAGCCTCTACCAACATCTCGAATAACAGAAGAATCATTACAAGGGTTCGGGGGAAGGGATTAAGATTTAGGACAACCATTCCAATGAATATATTGACAACCACATATATCACATAAAGGATATTTATCACCCTATCACGATTTATCCCAATCATCCATATCAATAAGAGTATCAAATTATTCAAAAAAGAAAATGTTAAGAAAAAAACTTATAAAAACAGAACTTAAATAATTAAAAAGAAAAAATATAACCTAGACAAATAGTTAATTTCTAAGTCCCCGACAGCGAAGTCAAAAACTTGTTGCTTCCAATTGCACACGCAAGTGTACGCGGTCGCACAAGTAATATAGTGGCTCTTAAAAGAACCGAATTATCGAACCCAAAGAACTTGTCAATTAATTATTCTTATTAAATTATATTAATTCTAATTATTTATTTAAGGGGAGAATTTCAAAAGATAAATATATTAACTAAACTAAAAATAAAGTTAAAATAACTAAAAAGCAATTAACTAAGAAAAGATAGATATTTACTCAATCAATGAATGAATCGATCAAGGATTATAATTTAACTAACAATCATGTTTAGCATCAATTTCATCAACTTATTTGATTATCTAGTTATTGATTCACAGGGTTAAATGTATGATCATGGTCTCCCTATCTTTAATCGCCTACGATAAATAACACCCTAGCTACATCATTGAGCGGGGATAAGATGGATTAAGTATCGAGCATTACAATTTCTTCATGTATAGTGACCAAGCATGGTTTCTAGGTATATCCCTATCCTAGATACAAATTAACCCTAATTATTAAGAAAAAATCATGCTCCTAATATTCCACGTTCTATCCTCTTATTCCTCTCCCGAGTTCAATTCGGACAATATGTTTATTTCAATGGTGATCAAGCATCAAAATAGTAATCACAAGAATATAAGAACAACTAATATGATAAACAAATCATGCCGAATCAAATTCACTAAACAATCATATTGTAAGTAAACATAATCCAAGAACGAAAAGTTTAACTCCACATAGACATAGAGTAATTACAACGAATAATTCAAATAAAAAATGTAAAATAAATAAAAGGGAAGAAAAGAAAAATCCTAAATCAAAAGTTAATTTCTACATTCATCCTCCTGCTCTCAATAATTATTCTTATGAACTATTTATAGATATAGAAAACTTTAAATAAAATAATTGAGTCCAAAATAAATTAGGAACCCAAAACATAAAAGGATTCCGCTTGAAACTATCGCTCGACCGCCCCAGAATTGGACTTCTTGAGAGGCTGCCACGTGGCACAACTCTAATATGCACTTCTCTTCAATTTCGGCCAACTTTACATATATATATATATATTAATATAATATTCAATTTAATCTATTAAACTTCCTGCTTGATTTTCTTCTTTAACATTTCATCATTAATTCTTTTTAACTTCAAACTTCTTCATTTTCCCACCAATTTAATCCTACAAGTAAAATAAATTAAAATAAATAATAATTAAAAATATGTATTTTAACCTCACATCAAGTATCCGGGTTATGTGGGTGAATGACACTTTGTTAAATTGCACATAAGCCGGGAAAATGATTGATCATGCGAAACTTAGATGTATAAAGAAAGAATTAATACAAAAGGTTGAAACTTTTGGTTGAGAGTGAAGAGATTTTAATTGGTAGTATAAAATTATTGAAATTGGAGAGAATGGCAGCATGGGTTGTGTCTTTCACTTTTTATTATTAAGAAAAAAAAACATGTCATTTTATTCCTTATAACATGATCATGAAAACCATGGCACTCCATATATACTTTTCTTTAATTATTAATTATTCTAATTTCTTTTCATTTTCTAATGAATAAAGGGGCCATAAAACTTGAGTATAGTAGAAGGAATCCAACCAAATTACAAGGGTCAATTTAGGTACTATGTAACTTAATTTTAGCCCTTTATTTTATTATGTTATATATATACACATAAATAAGTCGGGTTTTTATATACACATAAGTATTTTAATTAACTATTAATTTTATTTGAGAAACATGAAATATGTTTTAATTTTCAAAAGTCCACCAATGGTGGGGGTTATGGTACTGGCCCAATGTTTATATTATGAAATAAATTAGGAAAGTATGATATAAACCTTTGCCTCCAGAGTCAAATGAAGAATGCGACATTTGATTCTTATGTACCTATGGGAATGTAAAAGTTGGGGTTGTTACAAAGGAGTGAGCTATTGCATAAAATAAAGAAAGAGTTGTACCTACTCTATACGTGAGAAGTATTAATATTTATTAATCACAAAATGATTTTGAGGTGCAGAAAGCCCGGTTGATCAAGCATCACCATGGCTTTGACTTTACTAGACAGTGAGCCAAAATCATATATAGTAGATAGCATGACTTCTCCAATGTTATGTGTTCCCCTCTCTAAAAGTGTGAACAAAAACAAAAGTTGAGTGATCTGATCTGTAATATGTTTTACATGCCATGGAGCCCTTATTTTGTTGTTAATCACACATCCATCCACCATCACTTGAGAGTCAGTTTCCACAATAATGTTTATAAATACAAAGTTTCAAGCCTTGCAAGATGGCTGAGCCTCAACACTGTTGTTGTTGAAATCTGTACAGGCAAGACTCAAAATACCCGAATTCCCTTTAGCGCATCCATCAACATTGAGTTTTAAGGACAGATTTCATTCCAAGAAATATAATAGGGAGGGAAGGACAGCTTCAACCAGTTAGTGGAATATATTTACATGTTATTGTCACATCTGACAGAACATCTCCAACAAATAACTGATTCTATGCACATTTAGATAGCCACCAACACATCAAATGGATCACTTTAAGCTTTTGCACATTATCATCTCTTGCCGGAAAGCTCTAAGCATAAAAAAGGAGACTTCGAAGGAAGTATTTTTGTGCTATTTTACTAGAAAAAAGTCCACTAAAAGTGATAGTCCAAATACATTACAAGGATGATGTTGACAAGTCAATACACAATATATCAGGTATGTCAGTAGAAGAACATCACAATTCACACTCAAAATATATACTTATATGTTCATTACTCTTTCTCTTTTAATTTATGACAGACTATCTTTTATTACTTGTTCAAAAATATGTTATATTTTTATAATTAAAAAGAAATTAGTTTTTATTCTTGATAAAATAATTTATAATCACACAAATATTTCATGTTTATTTTAGACCATATATATTTTTTTTAAAGTAGTTCATAATTAATTTATGTCAAATCAATGCACGATGCTTAAATATAAATTATAATATGGAGTAATTGACTATTCCTTTAATTTGATTCTTTGAGGTTTCCTATTGAATGTATTTGTTCTATTGTTGATTTTTGTAAACAGGTGTCAGTTTGTTCAACAAATGATCTTTCTCAACAACATATTCAAATACATGCCTATAGTAGAGATTAAAATAATTACAACGTCATGTAAAATATGACAACGATAAAGAAAAATATACTTAAAAAAACACAATATATTAATATGGTACTGTTTTTACTATCTACTATTGATATATAATTGTCCCTTTTGTTTATGCGTCTTTTCCATTATTAGTATAAGGTATTGATGGATGATGTACAATTGATAGAAAGATTGCAAGTTGCAAGGATAATTAATATTGAATTCAAAATACAATCATTATACTTGATATATTATATTGATTTCCTGATATAAATTTGAGTTAGTTTTTGAAGTGTGAGTTCTGTTTAAGATTTATTTAGCATGACATTAAAGTCAGATTCATTTTAGATCATCATTTGTCCAATGTTGGGCCCTATCATATATTATCCACAGTCCAAGATATCCAATCTTGGGCATACGGGAGGGTGTTGACTCCCACATAAGATAAGATGAGGTTAATTGGTTTCCTTTTATTAATTTGAGCAACACTCGATCCATTATGAGCTAGTTTTTGATGTGGAAATTAAGTCCAAAATCTATTTAATAATGTACAAAGAAGAAACGACAAAAAAGAAACCATAACTAAAAAAATTCTCCCCAACTAGAAATTAAACTCATTACTAATCAGCTAACTACCAACAACTCTAAGCTACCGAGGACAAACAACTTAATGTTGGAAGTTGAATCTCGTTTTGTGGACCAAACAAACATAACCTATTTTCCTCGAAAAATATTTTACTCATACCTCACACACCCTTAATATTATAATAATCTATTTATCTCACTTTTAGTCCAATTAATCAAATAACTATATAAAAATATACTCATTTCCTAAATATACATCACAACAACAACATATTTAGTTTAATTACATAAGTGAGGTCTGGGAGGAGCTGGGTTGTGTATCCTTGCACATTACCCCTACCTTGCAAGGTTGACAATCTGTTTCCATTGACGGCACAAGAATTTTCACTTCACTATAATTTTAAATAAAGGTAAACACACGCAAAAAGAATAAAAGAAAAACTAAGAGAATTCAACCTTTGTGTAGTATTTCATGGAAGCCTCGACCCAAAAAGAAAAAAGAGAAAACAGAAGGAATTGGAATGAGAAGAGTATAAAAGCATCAGTAACTGAAATAACGGAACCCCACAAGGATGAGTTTTTGAGAGTTATAAAAAAAGAAATGGCTGCGCAATGTCAATGGCAACCCACTAGTATTTCAACAACATTGAAGAAAGATGCTACATGCAAACAACTTTCAATTAACAGAGGCAGAATAACTTTTTGTAATTGAACAAATTCAGGTTCACGATTCAATCGGATATGAATTCCTATGTTAAATGAATGTAGAAATGAGTTATGTGTGCCTTTTATGCTAACACAGACCTAAAATTGCAGGAGGCAGAAAGTTGCAACTGCCTTGCTCAAGGCTTGTGATGGTCTTGCAAGTTACATGTTGAGATTAAACTTAGTCTTAACGGTACACTAAACATTAGGCAGAAGTGTATAGTTTTGAGTAGGGAATGCAAATAGGTCCAAATCAAACAAAAAGGAGATTGAAAATTCATAGTATGGACTAACAAGTTTGGATTGAAGTGTCAATATTGAATAGGCATAATGATGGACAAAGAGAGGGCAAACAAACCAAGTCCAGGCATATATTCCTCACTATCACCCTCTCCTGTGCAATAACAATAGCCTCACCTGTTTCACTTCCTTCCAATGCTATATTTCTAATTTCCCAAGTGTTTCTCCAGACAGCCATTGTCTGACAACTCCCTAAACAGGACCATCTACCAGTCCTTCCAAATACATAACAACAAGATAAAAGATTTACCAAACAGACAGAGATAGAGACAAAGAAACAACTTTTTTGAGCCAAGATTAGATTTTGATAAGGACAAAAGTAAATACTCCCTGTGTTAAGTGTTTTGTGGTGTTCCTTGTATGGCTAGTTGAAAATTTGTGTTAAATAACTCTCATTCAAAATGACAAGTCTATTAAATTCCGGATACGTCTATAACACTTGTGAAAGCAATTTCCCTTTCACAAAACCGAATAATTAGGCTGATAGTTAACAGTCGCCTTGGGAATTATAGTGGACTTTGTGAGGTCAATATTTATGGATAAATACTCTTTTGGCTTTCTTATCGAAATCCACGTTTAAAATTTATGAGTTTTTACAATATTTTTAAATTAATATACAATAACAACTCCCTAGAATTTGCTTTACTACATAGAAAGTCTTACAAAACTTATTTGGTTATACTTGTAGATTTACTTACGCCTATTTTTAATCAATGGTCTTGAATTTTGAGTCCTAACAGTTAAAAACACCTTTTGTGAGAAATACTTATCTCCAAAATAAACTTTTCGACATAATTTGATTTGATCGAGCTGAACACAAAGGTTTTCATAAACTATTTATATATATTAAGCAAACTTTTAATTACAATATAAAGTTGAAACCAAAAGAAAAGCATTTATTGATTTTTATCTTATGAGGCTAATTATTATTGGTGTGCCAAGAAGCTAAGAAAAATAACCCCTTTCTCATATAAAGTCAGGGATAAGACTTGAATTTCATTTGTAGAACGATACTATTATGTTATTATTGTTGTTTGTAAATTATTGACTTATCGTTGACACATAATTTGAGTGCCAAATTTTGGAGACCAGCACCAACATCCTCTCGAGGAATCATGGACTTGTAAATTTCCACAAGCACCTTCTCATCACACTCTTTCAATCAAGTAAGTTTTTAAATATAAATACATAATTCGTACCAAACTTATTTGAATTTTACAAAATCGGAGACCATATGAAAAAAGAGAAAGTATTTATTGATTTGTGGATAGTTTTTCTTGTTAGGACCTTGGGCACTCCATTGTTTGTCAATTACCGTTGGCACAGAAATTTTACAGCGCCAACACCATCACGAGCAACTAACTGTCCCTGTGTAATAATCATGGACTTGTAAATCTCGACGAGCACCTTCTCATCATACTCTTTCAATTGCCTTGTTCCGAATCCACCACCAATCCCACTACTCATACATCTCGAATTAGCAATCTTCATCATCATATTCACATACGCATCCCGCATATTCAATAACAATTTCTTCGGCCAAAATCGCCATAGCTTCAGACAATTCCGACTCAACTTCAGCCTCCGCTTTAGATTTATCTTCCACAACCTTCCTCTCCCCAACCCGACCCGATTATTCCTCCTCCAACCCGACCCCTTTAGCCTCTCATACCCTCCTCTTCTCCTCCTCTTCCAGTAACATTTTAATCCACTGTACAAGCTTGGTGTTGATACTGATAGTCCTCCTTCCATTTTTTTAGTTTTTTTTTAGTTTTGGAAAATGAAAAAGATAATATGGAACTGAGCAGAAAAAAAAAGGCAATGAAATTTGGTTTTTATAAAAAAAAAAAAGGGCGAGGGAGTTGGAAGAAAATTTAATGGGGGCGCAGGTTTATGGTTAATTCGTTACCGGTATTTTTCACGGGACATTAATGGATTGTGTAAGTACTGTATAAAAAGATTTTATTTCTCCAGATTTGAGGCTAAATTAAATAAATATCTCCTACGCCCCTATTGTATACATTTATTAAGAAATTATTACTCTAATAGATTATCTTTAAAATATAATAAATACAATATCTTCAAAAATATAATATGAAAATGATAAATTAGAAACTAAGTGTAGAAATTATCCATTATTTTTTATAAAGTGGATAATAATTGTTGGACATTTCAAATAATATAGTGGATAACTATATATTGTTGGACGGACAGAGTGTCAATTACTTATTCTTTTCATTTTTTGTTGTCCACTATAATATTTTGGAATATTTAACAATACGTGTCCAGTTTATAAAACTAATGAATAATTTATTATTTTGTACTTCTATTTTACTCTTGCTATTAAATACTATTCATTTTTTAATATTTAGATGACTTATATTTAATAGAGGTGAATTGATAAAATTACCGTATCATTTACTAATTAATTCATGGGTCAAGTCAATCGTAAACAATTATTGTTGGAAATATTAAAATAAAATCAAAATTCAAGTAATTTCACTCTCGAAAAGTAAAAATATACTTTATTATAAAACCAAGGAAGTACTTTATAATTTGAAGCGTAATCAAAAAATTTAGTTTGTGTGTTATGAATAACTATTTATTTTGCTTCTTGAGTTCCAAAAATATATATACTAAATTTTTTAATATACAATTAAAATGAGTAAGTTGTGTTGAATCACAAAGCTCAGCTCCTAAGCTTAAACTAACTAGTGAGTGGCCCGTGCTTGATGTTAATCTGATGGAGCTTACAATATATCTCAGGTTAAGTTCATAATTGATCTAAGATAAGCTGGTTTGAATATTGTCTATCATAAAAAATATTTGATAAAAAATAGCTTTTATAAGTGGGTAGTTTTAATTTTTTAATCCCGTTTGATAAAAAAAAATTAAAAAAATAATCTTCACTTCAGAAAATTTTAAGTTTTGCTAAGGTAAATGTTCAATAAATTTTAAGATAGTGATTAGAAGTTGTCTTACAGATAAAACTAAAATTTAGGTATGCTATCGACTAGACATAGGAATGGCAAAATCAAATTCAACCCGATCCAACTCATTTAGGTTTGGGTTGATTATTGACCTGCCTATTTGTTAGCAAAACTCATCTCAACTCAATCCATTTCAACCATTAAAAAATAAATTGGTATGTAACTCAAATTGATTTTTGAGAAATCTTGTCAATTTTTTTTTACTTTTTTTGATTTTATATGTTATATATAGTTATAATAAAGAAAAACACAATTTTATTAGGTACTAAAAGTTTATAAAATAACAAATAAAGCTATTAAAACTTAGTAAAAATTGAACGGGTTGAGTTATGACCCATTACCTAACCCGTTTTGACTCAAATAAATTTGGATTGGATTGAATCTTGACCCATTTTGACCCGCCTAAATTTAATTCAACCTGCCCAATTATCACCCCTAATTAAACATAAGCTAATAAGGTAAATATTTCAAAAGAATGAACATATTCAATTGATCATAAATTCTACCTATCTTATACCTATAATGGACAACATAAATTATTTCCAATAAATTATTTCAAGTTAAAGTCATTTTTTAAAGATTTTAATAACTAAATTTTAAATTTTAAAATCTAACACTTGGAAGGACATAGGTATAATTTCCTGATATATCTCCCTATTTTATGCAACCACCAACTAATAGAGCATTTAATATTCTTCAAGTTTGTCATCATCATCGTATTATAAAACTATATCATAAGCACAAAATCCGCTTCCTCTTTTATGATTCTTCTTCTGTCTTATCCCTACGTACGTCCACACATTTGCGCACCCCATAAATAATATTAGATCATGAGAAAATAATTCAATTTCACAAATAAATTTAATCATTTCCCATTAGTAAATACACTTTCATATTGTTGCTTTAATTAGTTCCTTTTAAGATTAATTTATTAAGGTTGTGCCTCTAACCCAAATATATTTCCTACTAATTTTGTTTTTCAATACTCCATTTCAAATTTTCAGGGATTTTTTTGCATTGTTCGAAATAATTAATTTGTTCAAAGTTTAAAATGGATGTCTGAAACTTTTTTTATATTTGCCCTTTTCTTTAGTAAAGTTTTATATTTTCTAGGAAATAAATTACATAATTTACAAAGTTATATTTATAATTTTATAAAAGACAACAATAAAAAATAGATTTAAATTATGTCCTGAAATGTTTTTCTTAATAGGTATACACTACGGTCACTACCTCACAAATTCAGGAATAAAGGGAATAATTACTAAACCGACTTCTATAGCTTAAACAAACAAAAAGGAATGAATATTTGATTGCAGATAAGTACTCCTTCCATTCCTATTTACTGGCCAAATATTTTTCTAATTTGATTTTTCTATTTACTTGTCATTTTTGACAAATCAAGGGAGAACAAATTATTTTTCTTCCTATTATACTCTCAATTATTAACATTGATTAATGTCTATGAAAAATATAGTATAATTATATTTAAGACTTTATAAATTTATAGAAATAAAGTTATAAACTCACTATATCAATCATTATTTTCTTTAATAGATGTTTCAAATCAAAATTTAACAAATAAAAAGGGATGTTTAAGAAATAATTAATACAATCATCACCTGTAATCAATGATGTCAAAGTTTGAAATAATTAATACACTAGCTTCAATCATTAAAAACTAAATTGTTTTCAGGAAGCGCATGAATTTGGCCACTACCCCATGCATTTGTATTTAATTAGTTTCATTATTCAAGCATGGCACTACTAAGTGGTGAATTTAGAATTTTCACTAAAAGGGTTTTAAAATAGAAATATATTTCTTTCGTTTCATATTATTTGATCATTTTACTAAAAATAGTTATCTCATATTATTTGTTCAACTTACTAAATCAAGAAAGCATTAATTAAATGTTTCCTATATTACCCTTGCAATTAATTCTTTTTTAAAGTGTTCACATGTGTTTGTAAAATTCTTAAGAAACTTTTTAAGAGGCGAATTAGTAAAATCATCTTCTTATTTATGATTTCTTAATATGCATGTAAAAAAGGAAAATGATCAAGTAATATAAAACGAGAGGAATAGTGTTTATTAGATGAAACCTCAACATGAATTTTGAATATCTAATCTTATGTTTAGGAAACTCAAAATCTATATATATATATATATATATATATATATATATACAAAACCTTAAAAAATATCTTATATATATAGTGTAAGTTTTGCTTGAGGAATTCGAGTGAACCCCTCACTATCCTCTAAAGCCACCCACGTTTCCACTAGTGAAATAGGATCAATGAAAAGTCACATAATCAATCTCAATTTATTTGACACTAAAGCAAAGTAGTTGTTATTTTATAGAAAGAGTAACCTTAAATTAGTAGGGTGTATTTATGGAGATTTCAATTTTCTTCCAATTAATTAGAACCATTTTATTAAGCTTTCTTCGTTCTTTCCAAAAAATAATGCACAATTATAAGATCTCCTTCCACTTAGCTGTTTTGTTGGACATTTACAAGCTTTTATTGCGATATTTGGAAGCAAGATAAAAATATTGGTTGAGTTCTATATCACAAAGTTTGACCTTAAGGTTCACTTGATGACACTTATTTAATTTAGAAATTAAGCAGTATACAAGTTAATACTTTTTTTTCTTTTTACCATCGCATAAGATAGGAATCTTAAAATAGTTTCACAACCCCAAAATTAGTTCATGAGGCGAGATTGTCAAACAACATATACAGAGAGTCAGAGACCAAATCAAAAGTCTATATAACATTATAACCATTCATTGTTTGGATCCATTGACTCAAGTTAATCTAGATTCACGGTCACGTCACGTAGAACCTTGGAAAGAGAAAGTGCTCCCTTATAAGAAATTTATGCATTCGCAAAGCTCGAACCTAGAATCTCGTTTAACCATATTCATCCCACTATAGCCCTTAGTGGTAGTAACCATAAGTATCACTCTAATAGGTATAGGGTTCAACAACAACATACCCAATGTAGTCCTACAAGTGAGATCGGAAGAGAGTAAAGTCTACACATACTTTATCCCTACCTTGAGAGATAAAGATGTTGTATCCGATATACCTTCGGCTCAAGGGAAAACATTCAAAATAGGTCGATAAAAGAAATAACGGATGTAAAGAAACTATAGCAAAATACTATAAAGCTCTTAAAGGAAATTTTTGAAATAAAACAACCTAAAATAAGCTCCCAATACTTGAGACAAGAGAACACAGATATAACACCAGACATCATTTTTTTCCCTTTTTAGGAGCAGAAGTTGCTGACCTCAGAGCCTTCAGTTTCTTGGGTGTCACAGCCTTTGTTTTCTTCAGCCCCTCTGGTGTTTTTACTTGGCTCAATCTCTTCATCTTGCCATCAGATTTACCTGCAGCTGAAGTAGCAAAATCAACCTATTTATTCAGTAGTCCGTCCAAATATAGACGAGTTGAGTTATGACTCATTTGTTGGCTTGATTGCCCCAATAGATTGAACGCGAAATGATTTATCAAACTATTGAGTCAAATACTGTAACTTCGTGAGTTAACATGTAACAAAAGACCCAAATATGAAAAATCAAATTTAGAGATTGAAAATTACTTGCATTGATAGACTTAAGTTAATACTATCAAACCTCTCTATAATAGCATCGTTTGTTCATATACTTTTTGGCTGCTATAATGGAATATTGTCATAGAGAACATATAAGATAACATAACAAGTTGGACAGATCTGTTATTTGACCCATCTCGACCAATTGATTTTGACTCAAACATTATCAAGACGACTGAATTATGACATGCATATTAGTCTTACTTGTTCAAATTTGATCCAACTCTTACATTTGTTACATTTTACCTGGAGTAGTTGATACATTCTTCTTCAATGCTTCTGGGGTCTTTACTTGGCTAAGCCTCTTCATTTTTTCCTTCTGGAGATTAGCTGAAATCTTATAGGAATTGTTGATTTTGAATAGCTTCTCCGACTCTACGAATTTCTTTAACTGAACAGAGAGGAGTTTCTTGAAATTTGGGGGAAGAAATTCCTTGTACTTAGCTTCCATGAACTTTGCTATTGCTGGTTGGCTCGTACCATTTCGATCATTCAGTGATGTTATTGCCTCTGTGATCATCTACAGAAACACAAAACATTAGCAGAAACTAAAGGAAAATTCACAATTTTAAGCTAACATTTGACCATGAAATTTGATCAGATTTTGACAATATGATCTTTAAATATTTCGAAGTTCCCAGTTTTGGGGACTTCCCCTCAGAAAACTTCAAGTTTTTTCCAAGTATACACACAACTTCAAAACTCAAATTTTCAAGTTTCAATAAAGTTTATGATCAAATGGGAGCTTGTTAGGTGCATGCAAAGGTGAATTCAAAATTTAAATTTGATCGATTTTGTCTTCATGTTCTTACCACTGAACCAATTATATTTGAAATTATGAGTTTATAATCTAGTATCTGTCGAAAATGCTTGTTCGATTGAACCCAGTAGCTATAGTTTACTGCTTATATATTGAATTTGTGATCAGTCCCTAACAAAAATGGACTGTGAAGCTCCACAAATTTCAGATTTGGGGAGAAGGGAAAGAACAAATTAAAGTACCTGAAAATAGGGTGGATTGAAATCTAGAAAGGAATTCGAAGCTCGAATTTCTATAGCACAATGAATGCATACAAAGACAGATCTGGAATTTAAATTTGATTGATCCAATCTCTATGTTCTTACCACCGAACCGATTACAATTTTGGAAATTAATTACGGTTTCATAATATATTATCTACCGCAATATCTGGATCAATTAAATTCACAGTAATTATAGTCTACATCGCCCACCTGGTATTCGTGCATTTACCAGTTATAAATCGAATCTATCTAACAAAAAATGAAGTATGAAGCTCTAAAAATAATAAACTGTACCTGTAAATATGGTGGATGGACGTTTAGATATGAATTCGAAACTCGAATTTCTAAGGCATGATACAAAAGGCGGATCCGAAATTCGAATTTGATTCGTCCAAATTCCATGTCATAAACACCAAACCGATTACACTTGTGAAATTAATTATAGGTTCATTATCTATTATGAATTATCTATCGCAAAATTTGGATCAATTAAACCCAGTAATCATAGTCCACATCACTGACGGTGTATATGAGCATTTACTATCGAATCTATCTAACAAAAATGAAATTGTGAAGCTCTATAAATTAGAGTTTACCTGAAAATAAGGTGGATGAACATTTGGAGACGAATTTGAAGCCTTCATTGCAGTTGCCATGGATTTTGTTCTCTATTTTCTCTGAGATGAAATTTGAAGCCTTCATTGTGTTTCATTCTTTGGGATGAAATTTTGAATTTAAATTCAAATTTCATTTTGGCGGATTGAAAGTGGAGGGAATTGGGTATGGGCTTGGACTCTATTCATCTTATCATGGGCTGAAGATTGTCTTCCAACTCAATTGGGCTCTATGTTCATTTGAAGGCCCATTAACTTGTATTCCCTATGTTTCAATTTGTTTAATCTTGATTTGACACGGAGTTTTAAAAAAAATAAGAATACGTTTGAATTAAAGATATGTCAAATATACTTGTTCTTTATTCTTGTGGTCTTGCTCATGCAATGTGGAAAGTTATTTTTAAAAAAAGGATAGATACATTTTTATACATAATCAAAAGGAAAGTAGAACAAATAAATCAAAACTGAGGAAGTATTTGGTGAGAACACTTAATTTGACAAAGTATTATTCAAAAAAATTGCTTCAAATACCACCGATGGATGTGGTGATTTGGAGGGACAAATGAGATCCCTAATTAAATATTTCAAGTTCAAATTTTAGAAATTATAAAAAAATTCTAGTAAACCTTTTTCTCTTAATTGAGTTTTACGTAGTTAAATTCAAATTAATCTGATCAGTAAATTCTCAATATCATAGGATTAAATGAATTATAGTCCCTTAATTTAGGTGAATGCCGTTTGACTTTTTTTCTTTTGTTCACAAGATTCTCGAAACTAAGGAGTATCTCTCTTATGTTTCCAAGGTAATACCTTAACCGCATTTTGCGAAGAGTTCAATATATTATATTACTCCCTCCGTCCTATTTTATATATCACATTTTTACTTTGCACTTGCATTAAGAAATGATGTAACTTTACCCTTTTACCCTTATTTAATTTTTTTTGGAACTCAAGTTTTCAATCAATGAATATGAATTAATTTATTTTGATTAATTAATTTAACCAATGAATATGAATCATTTACTTAGTTTTTCTAAGTTGGTTAAATGTATATTTTCAATGTTAATAACTCACAAGGATAAAAAAGGAACAATATGATAATTTATGCATTGATTTTATGAAATGACAAGTATTATGGACCAACTATTTATAGAAAAAAATGACATATAAAATGGGATGGAGGGAGTATTATATTATAATTATATAACATTATTTCATCCATCTCAAAAATATTTATCATACTTTATTGGGAAAATACATAAAAAAAAATCCTGAATTTGGCACGAAAACTTACTTTAGTACTTAAACTACACGGGCGTTTAAATACCCCCCTTAACATCTTTGAAGTGATTTTTTTTCCACCCTGAGACTATAACACCACTCTCACCCGCCACATCATAGCCACGTAAGCGCCACATCATAACCATGTAGGCACCATGTCATAGTTTTTTTTTTTTTTTTACTTATTCACTATTTTTTTTTAAACACTTTTGAAAATTAATTATATCAATTGATTAATTTATAAATGCATATTCCACCCCTCTCTTTCTTCTTCCTTGTTGTTCACCATTATTCCAACCTTCCATACTTTCTTTTCATCTTCTTCACTATTCAACAATTTTTTAAGTCACTTTAAAGAAGAAAATTCACTAATATTCACATTATACTCTTTGAACCCTCCCAACGAATTTACCCACTTGGAGAATGGATTTTTTTGAAAGCCAATATTTTCTTGACAACGCAAATAAGAAATGAAGATTGCATAAGAAAGTTAGTCCAGAAAAATATAATTTTTATGAGAAATGTTTGAATGGATCTAGAAATCAAAATGGGTCACTCAAAATTTAAGAAAGTTTACATTTACCAAATCGACACCAATAATACAGAGTGAAATCAACGTCAATAAAATGACATTGATATTAAATTTTACGGATTAGTAAAAGACTAGTGAAATGAAAATAGTGGATAGAGGTGGGATGAAGATGGAGGAGGAGATGTTTCAATGGAGAAAGATATGTGTATTGAGAAAGACAACAAAATGAAAAGAATTTTTTTTAAAGAAATTAAAAGGGGGACCCACTAATTTCATTTACCTCTTATTAAGAAAATTTACATATTTTAAAGATTTAATATATATAAAAAACTATTTAAATAATTTGTTATATATATGCCAATAAAAAAAGGCCATGTGTAGGGCCTTAAAAATTCAGCTTTTTTTTCTCTATTTTCACGCACTTTCAGGAAAGTGCACTCACTCTCTCTGCCACATCATCCCTTAGGGGGTGTTTTAATCACTTCAGTATTTAAACACTGTTATAGTTTAAGTACTAAAGTAAGTTTTCGTGTTAAATTCAGGATTTGTTTTTTTTTATGTATTTTCCCTACTTTATTTTTTGAAAGTTAAATTATATGTATCATGACAACATATTAAGATGTAAGAGTTTTTCTTTATAACTTTTAAATATTAAAGTAATATAAGTTCAAAAAAATAGTTGATTAAATCTGGAGAAACAAAATGCGATAAGTATTTTAGGACGGAGCCGTATTAATGTAAGTGATAAGTGTTAAAAGGAAGTATTGTCATTGTCGGTGACGTTGTCATTGGTGCATTGTTTTCTTCCCTATTTTTAGTTATTCGTAAGTGTACCTTTACTTCTTTCCAATTCTCACTAGCTACCATCCAAACATCTATTATTTCTAACCTTTTTAATTTTTACTCTTTTGATGACTTGAATTTATAATCTCAAAATTGAAGGTAAAAGGTAAGGATAGTTCAAATACATTAGTGATCTAAAGACAAGATCAAATAGATGCCTTAAATTAGGTGTGCATAGATCGATTCAGTTTGATTGATGTAGTATCGATTCGATTTTTAAATATGCTAAATTAATAATCAAGATATTTTTTATTGATTTTGGTCCTTAACGGTTCAGTTTTCGGTTTACCCAATAAGAAAATGCTTATAAAATAAATATATAACTTCTCTAATAATTTTACACGACAAGACGATAATGTAACTTTACAGAATACTCATAAATAGAAACAATAATAACTAATATGAAATGAACTATACAAGTGCAACACAAAAAAAAAATGACGTGATGTATAATAATGAAGCTCAGACTGAACTAGGTGGAAGGAAGGGTTTATAAACGGATCGAACCTTATCAATAAGGTGAAAATTCACATTGTTATCAGTAAGTTATTAAAAAAATTCAGAAAATACATATGTTATTATTTTTACGAAGAAATGATAATGTTTTCAATTATTTTTTAGGAAAAAGTTTACTTTTAAAAAATTTAATCAAATAGAAGCTCAATCTACCGCTAACTAAATTTCCACGGAATTTCATTATAGTAATAAAAAAAAAACATTTATACCGTGACAAAAAGATATATGAAATATAAATTTCAGTGGTAGCAGCCCAGACAAAGTGCCAACCTTGCACTGTATTAAAAATTGTAGTAATGTGCGTATTGTTATTTTTGGTCATTATAATAAACAATTGAATAAAGATGAGGTCATCAATACACATGCAATCTTCCGTGGTATCGCTCGAATTTTGAATTTTCACTTAAGAAAATTTAAAATATGAAGAATTAAACACTCAATGAAGTCAATAAATTTATTAGCATAAATAAACTTTTTAAGCAAAATTTATTGAATTCGATCACTTAACATGTAGATTACTAGCTCCGCTTCTACATATCAATCTTTTTTATTAGTAAAAACACTTCCCAATATATATATTTTATGGGTTTTTTTCTGCATACTTTCTCACATGAGTATTATCAAATACTACAAAAACAAAAAAAAAGTTATATACATGACTATTCAAGTTAGAATTCTCTTCTAATTTGTGTGTACACACTTGCTACATTTTAAATTGTAAATTTGTTTCCACGCACTCCTTCACCAAACTCTTGCATATTTTATAGTGACGTAATATAAGCTACCCTTCTCCTTCTACTTTCTTTTTATATCCCCAAACCTTTTTTCCCCATATTTGATACAACAAAGTTGATAACTTTCTTGAAAAAAATAAAATGGGGACTCCCTCACCCCCACATTCTCAATTCATTTTCCATATTTTTACTCTCCTTTTTTTTATTTCACTCAACCACTATTATTCTCAAGCTATTGCCAAAGACCAACTTTCTTGCACAATGTGCTCTTCTTGTGACAACCCTTGTCAGCCA
>JAJOOS010003925.1:0-24439 GCA_029582725.1 Solanum chiquidenum
TTAAAGTGAAAAGAAATATTTTACAAAGAAAGAAATAAAAATAATTAAATATATATAAGTTTTATTGTCAATAAATATGTGTACTAACTAATTATAAAGTTTCCAATAAAAAAATGACATGTGTCCAATTTGTGCATTCATCACTTGCCTTCAAGAGAGTGTGCACACTCTCTATGCCATGTCAGCTTTTGTGGTGTATTTATTCCATTTTAAATTAGTTTAGGGGGGGGGTAATAGGACCTAGTTAAGTTTAGGTGTGTCTCTGGGATTTCGATCATAATCTAGGGGGGTACTTATGCATTATCCCTTTAATTAATACTAATAGTTTATTATTTAATTTTTGTCAATGTAAAATAATTTATCCATGTGGAATGTCACGTGTCAATGTTTTTGTAAATAAAAAAGAGAGTATTACACACACCACTGGACTGTGTTTCTCAAACTAATAAGTGATAATTTAGGCATGAAACTCACACTCCCAATTATTTAGGTATGAAACTCAAAAGAAAGTATATAGTTTAGGTGTGTTTTTGATACTTTTATCTCTTTTTTTAAAGAAAAAAACATTTAGACCCATTTATATAAAATTCTAATTATCTATAATAGGGGGTGAAACAAAGTGGCAACAACCACCGCGATAGTTGATTTTGGCGTAAAAATATATCAATCAATCCATGCCCATAATAAAATCAAAGTATAGCATCTCTAGTTCTATCAAGTCTATATGGGTCTAACGACCAACAATCTCTACTATACAACATCGGTAAAGCCACTTGGAAATAAAAGAGTCGCCAACTAGAATAGATATTGTTGGGTTTGAAAGAATCAAAGCATATGCGGAAGCTTACAATTGCAAATAATATCGGCGGTAAATTATATGACAAAAACTTACTAAAAATGAAAATATTATTATATGATTTGTCCTATTAGCCTGCATATTTGAAAACCAATAAAAAGCATAAAAATTGTAGATAGAAAACCTCTCCATAAACCAAACTCTTAGGGCATGTTTGGAAAGTCAACCTAGTAACTGAATTTTGTGTAATTGGGTGTAATTACACTATTTGACATGCTTGGTTGACCATGTAATTACTTGGTCAGCAGGTCATTGAGAGTAATTGGCAAGGGATAATTGCACTCTCAAATTCTGAGAGAGGGGCTGTGAATTCCTGGTAATTACATGGTGTAATTACAAGTTGTGATATTTTGTAAATCGATATGACTCACATTCCAATGAAGAAATATTCTAAAACCAAGGACACAACTTCTTTAATTGAGGTAGAGAGGGATGTCTTAATCGACAATGTGCAGCAAATGGAGACACAAAACTAGAGAAAACAACAGACTGAGACTTCCACTCAACAAGGATGTACATATCATCAGATACATGTCATTTACCAATAATTACCTGATTTGTCTTAAGATCACGAAACAGCCAATGATCGAGAAAAAAATGAAGTATAACAATTAAGGTTTATGTATTTACTGACAAAGATCAAATTAAAAATCAATTTTAATAAGCTAATTAATAAATATGATAGGGCAATAGAGGAGGTTGACTTAACAATTCCAAATCCAACACTTGTACAAATAGTTCCATCAACTACAATGACCAAAAAGGGAGCTGTGTTATTGAATGCTAGAAAAATATATTGAAATTAGCAGTTATATGATTTGTGGCACCTAAATCAATCACCCATTTGTTTAAAGAGGTGATATGATACGTTTCATCTAACTTAGGAATTTTAATAGCCGAAGTGAATTTATTCAATGATTCTTGATATTGAGATAATTTTGCCAACTCATATGTTGGAATTGAAATTATTTTATCAAAAAATGAATTATCCGTACTAATAAAATTCATTCTCCTATTGATCATTCTATTAATGAAATAGTATACTACTTATCCTCAGCGAATATTTTTCAAAAGAAACCAGATCAGTAATGCAATTTCTTAAAAGAGAGCAAACAAAGCCTTGATGTACTAAAGGTCAAATGCAGATCTTTGACCAATGAAACAAAACCTCGTACTTTCACGATATCTAACCGGAACTTCAAGAAGACACAAACTACATATTAAAGATGAAACCCAAAAAAACCAAATATCAATAAAAAACAACAGAAAATAATTTACCAAACTCCTCAGATGTTGGTAGAAAAAAGAACGAGACAATAACTAGATCTCTTAGCCGGAAACAAGTGACTTTCTTAGATAATGGTCGGAAATAACAATAGATGACAGAAAAACAAAATCGACATAAATCAAAGCGGATCTAGACAGATATACCACTTGCCTTAACACACACGTAGATAAAGTGTGAATAGAATGGAGTCACCGGAATGTGAGACTCACTAGGTTAATTTTAATGTAATAGTCATAAAAAAATTACTATTAATTTCTAGCGATGAAACAATGTTTCCTGGCTATGAAGATGACTTAACTCCAACTAGGTAGGGCTAACTCAGTTGAATCTATAACCCTGGCTCTCATATCATGTTACAACATATGGAGTAATTTCAATGAATATGAAGGAAAACACTGGTTATAATTGATGTAAAGAAAAGACTAATTGAGGTAACTAGATATCCAAGTCCCTAAAATTCAGCACGTATATTATATAAAAAAATAGTATAATTTTATGATTCTCTAACACGCATGTTCCCCTCTTTCCTATATTATGAATTCTCCCTCATTTTTTCATTCCAAGTTTTTTTTTTGCTTTATCTGGGAGTTCATAAACTGTTATAGTTCTTTTTTTTAAAATAAATAAATTCAAAACACATAAATATGGGTCAAGATATTATTCTTATTTTACTTGTTTTTTCCCACAAAGTTGTGTGTTGCTAAGCACTTTAGCCCTATATATACATGAACTATGATTCTCTAATCGTTACTAATGTTGGCTAAAAAACGAGCCATGTCAGTGAACCATTTGTAAAGGAAAGAAAGCAAAGAGTAAAAAAATGAGGGATCTCTATCATCTTTGCCGGTAAATTTTTCTCCTAATAAGAGTTGAAGAAGGCATAATATCCACCGTATATTTCTAATTGAATTGTAGCTTCGGGAACAAAAAATTGCATGGTAAGCCCTTACTAGACCATTTATCCCACTTCCTTGAGATTTAGTTTGTTGACTCTTTATATATCAGTTAATTTTTTGAACATTATGAGAAGATGAGTACTAGTTATCCCACTTTCTGCAGAATTTCTGAACATTAGATGAGAAGATGAGTACAAATTATCCCACTTTCTGTTGCATGCAGACCACTTATTTCTTTATGTATTGCTGCCACTAGAACAGACTTGATTAACTAAAGATGGCACAATTGTACAGTTGACTACCTTGAAGCGTGATTTCGAAGGAATCCTTTATTAGAAAGGCTTCGTAGTAGTGTAGAACTTGATGAACAATGCAAAATAAAATAAAATAGAAATATATTGAAACTTTGGTTTATAACTTGTGGAAAAATTGTTAAGTAGATGATGTTGCGTGCCCTTTCGATCATGAAGGTATGGTTCCTTTTTTAGGGGTGAATCCTTAGGGTTTTAATGCCCAAGAATCATTACCTCTTAATTTGCATTGAATGAATAATTTAAATGACATTTAATTGTAAATATTGTCCGTTAACTTCTCCTTAGGGGGTGAAAAAAGGGTGGATTCGATCGAATTTTAATGGATTGAGTAAAAATAGATCGGATCACAATTCACACATATCAAGAATTTCACAAAGGGTGTCTAGAAATAGCACAGTAAAAACTCTTTCCGAAAAGTAGAATTAGTGAGATTCGAACACATCAGCAGTAGCTCATTCCAAGGAGGTGGAACCACTGGGCTTCAATAGCTTGTTGTGTTAAGGGTGTCCGAAACTGTTATTTAATCATTTCGTGTATCATTTTACTTGTATATACGGTATATTTTTCCGATGAAAGGTGTCCAAATTGGACACCCTAAAAACCTGTGGCTACGCCACTGGTTATAACCCACTTTAATCTAAAAAAACAAAAAAATATTAAATCAAAGCTAAATTGTTAATACCTCAAGCCCTACCACCCCACCCCTATATTATTATTTTTTTTAAATAATTTTTTTCTCATACATTTAGACCCCCATGATGTTTGCGTAATCAAGACATAACTTCCAATTCAAGTGTCTACGATCGTACAATAGTAATATAACCCAACCAAATGGGTTGGAGTCGAGTCCCAAGGGAGCGGTTTCTGAGAATTAAGAGTCAAGCGAATATGCTAGATTTAACCATAGCTAAAAATATTATCGAGTAAAAACATCATAAATTAAGAGGTTGACACGAATGTCAATTATCAATGGGGGGTGTGTAGTTGACTAACAGCTAAAACAATGAAAATACAAAGATGCGAATATAGGGAGACGAGATTCTTGGGATGTGATAGGAATATCGGATGAACTACACAATCTGGTAAATGCTATTGAAAGTCAATTGCTGAACATTTGTAACTAGGCTAGACTTTAGTTGGGGCAAATTCTTTCTCGAGCAACTTACCCCGAATCAACTTGGTTTCTCTCGAACACCAAGTTGCCGCTTTTAAGCACAACATCCACCTTAGCCCATTCACTCTATTGAGCTGAATGTGTGGGAAAAGGCATAGGATTCACTCTCTCGAGTTGAACCCACGACGACCCAATAACCACCGGCTATCGATTTAAAAGTCTTAGTTTTAAAACCTCTCTCTCGAGCAAGCCAAAAACACTAAGATGAAATCGTATTTGCAACTGCAATCTCATTAAGTTCAAACACAACTACAAAGCAAAATCACATTTAAACAACAAATAGACTAACAATAAGCATTACCCAACAGGAAATTTAACCCATATTCACAAAATCACACCCCAAGAATTGGGGTTTTATCTAGACATAGAGAAAAGGAAGAAAATGATACCAAATCGAAGTAACATCAACTGGGTATGATTTATATTTACTTCAATCGGGTCTAAGATGAAAAATCTTCAACACCCACTTCCAATTTCTTGGAATTGGAAGTCTTCAAATCTTCAAAGGCTACGAACAAGGTCTCTCTACTTGAAACTTAGAAAAATAAAATGTTGTATCTGAAATTGCATACTAAGATAAAAATTCAAACTACTATTTATAGTTGTCTAAAAATGTGATGCGAAGGATCACTCGGTGCAGTTAGTCGGGATGACCGATGCACTCGGCGATCCGCCCTTTGGTTTGCTTCATGGCCTTTTAGCTTTTGCCTTCAGTATCTTTGCATTCTGGATCATTGGGCGATATAGTTCTACTTCGCGGAACTGTTTGGCGATGCGCTGACTGCTCTTTTTCATCGCGGACTTGATTTTTTCCTTCAGGGCTCAACACACTGGAACTTTGGGTGAGGTTGAGGCCATTTAGCGACTCTCCTAATGCATTAGGCGATCCTCAGGCCTTCTTTTCTTCGTCTTTTCAGCCATTTTGTTCCTTTTTGCCAAATAGTGTCCATGCTTTGCCTCAAACTCCAAATACCTGAAACTTAGAGTTTTACATCAGTTATTGAGACTAAATATGCATTTGAGGACACTAATTCTATTAAAATGAAGCCATTAATGAGTCCATATTATGGACTCATCAACACCCCGAACTTAAACTTTTGCTTGTCCTCATGTAAAACTCAAGTTCGACAGTTCAAAAAGGATGTCTAGAATAGTGCTACACAAGACTCAATCATGAATGTACACATAAGACTCAATTTACTCATGCGAAGATCAAATGTGCACTCAAAGTGTAAGTTGTGACACACCATTATCAAAGAATCTCAAGCTCACCATACTTGCTTCAAATGCAAGTTCAAGCTCCACTAAAGTGTTCAAATGCCCTCACACAAAGAATGATTCCATATTCACACACAGTGGTTCAACAATTTAAAGCTTTGGAATCAAATGCAACGCTCACACTAACAAAGAAGAACACTATGCATGCTTTCACCCATAGGTTTTCCCGTATTTTCCCATAGACAATTGTTTGAGCTAACTCAAAATAAAAAAGGTCTTTACAAGGCTTGTAATGGGGCCGAGTGCAAAAATATGGTCATTTAGGCTTAGTGACTTTCATCCTCATGAAATGTGGTACTCTCAACACTTCCTTTCCTCTTCTTTCATCATTTTATTTAGTGCTTATAAGTCATTCCATTATTCACTTTCCATGGATTGTTCGGAAACCCCATTTCTTTTGTACTTTATTCCACAACTTTTTCATTCTTTTCTTTCTCTTTTTTTTTATATGGAGGGGTTCCATTTTTCTCAAAATCATGGGTTGAATGAGACTTTTCTTGCACTTCATGACTTACCTTCTCTTTTCACCACACCCCCAACATAGGCTTTCCTAAGTTGGCTATTCAATCAACCACAAATCAAGAGGATTATGGGTAATGGATTTAAGAAAGGTTTTGTTTTCATCAAGTTTCTTCCAAAGAAAGGTAAGGCTCAAGGGGTGTTCAAAAGATGTTCACACACTCACAAGATAGGACACAAAAGAGGTTTATGTCAAATTGGCTCACACTCTTCGAAGTTGCCTAAGATCATATCAAGACATAGCCTTACTTAGTCGATCGGACTAACGGCGCAAATTCTAGGTGTTATCATGCATGGTTCACAGTAAGCTCATCACACAAGGCATCAACACCAAAGCCAAACAAGACTCCACACTTTCGCTAGTGTGCAATGTTCATCACAAGAGACTCAATTCGATAATTGGTTAGTCACAATGAGATGAAAATAGTTCACATATTGTCTATGCAACTTCATTTGGCCTCATCATAGCCGCACATTCATGTTTGTTCCATTATGAGCACTATTCAAGTCATCGGTATTAATCGGGACTGATACTCAAATTTGCATAAGAACAACCACATTCAACACAAAAGGGGTGGCAACAATTTGCAAAAAAAATTTGGAAGGGTCAAAAATCATTTTCAATTTAAAATTAAGGAGCCACAAGCTCAAACCTTCGACTAAAAGTAATGTCAACACAATTTAAGCACAAATCCCAAATAGATAAACAAAACAAGAGTCATAATCAGCACACAAAGGTGGGCCTCACTCCACCACAAATAAAAAATATTGTCCTCAAATGCAAATAAAAATATTCAAAACTCAAAATAAATAGAGACAAAGAGAGAGGTAAAGAGGGTATCCTGTCTAAGCAATCGCTCCATCTGTCTGGGCAACACTATCCAGTGTAGTGCTCGAGATCTGGGCATCAGTGCTCGGAGTCACCTTAGAAGGACCAGCTCCACTGGATTCGCCCATGGAGATGTCTCTCAAAGATGTCTGGCGTGCAGTCTCATACAAGGCATTCTCCAGATCCGCCAGATCATTGTACACCTCATCATCATGTACCTCTATCCGCTCCTCGTCGGTCTCCACATCTGAGTCATCAGCTATTGTGTCATCCCTTTGTACATCTCCGGTGGTACCCAGAGAAATCACTAAAGTCTCTGGGGAATCTACATCATCAACATCCTTCAGTAGTGAGGTGAAGTCTACGCCCTTCCTCAAGTCTACTGCCTTGGCTTGCAAAGCCGAAACCACTGAGGCCTCCCCCTGTGTGATCTCACAAGCTGTGACTCTAGTTGCCAGATCATCAACAGAATCCCGAAGGGGGGTCAGTGCAGATGAAATAACACTCTCAATCATCGTTGGGATGGATATCTCCAATCGAGTTGCCCTCACATCAGCTGAATAGGCCAGATTCCCCATTTTCAGGATCATCGTCTGAGTAATCTTGACTGGCTGGGACGAGGTGGATGTTCTCGGAACCTGTGAAGAAGTGGGAGGGGTAGAAGTACCTTAAGGCCCGAAGGTCGGAGTAGGCGAAGATGACTCTGCAGTTAACGAATAAACATCAACTTTCGTTGAAGCATATACCGGAGCTGCTCTCCTCTCGTCAGCCTCCTCTCGTGTGTATTCGGCCTCAATACGCCGGATGTCATTGGAGGAAGAAGGAGCGACCTCAATATCTCTCGCAGCATCCAGAGGTAATCCAGCACGCTGGCATAACTTAGTGATCAGGACCGGGAATGACAGAGAAGTCTTTCTCTTCTTGGCTCTCATGGCTATCTCCTGTGAAATCAAAAGTCCTAAGTCGACGTGCCTCCTGGATATGATGGACCCTAGGCATGCCGCCTTAAAATGGTGGAGGACAGATTCATTCTGGGATGGCATAATGCTGCTGCAGATAAAGCCAAACCAGAACCGGGCAGCAATACTCAAATCCCTCTTCTCAATAGGGGCGCCCACCTCGATCCACCTCGGGGTGGTATTAGAAATCAAAGGTTCCAGCCACCCATTCAGATCATCCAAGGACTAAGTTACAGGCAATCCATCATACGGGTGTGTAGAGTTTAGATCTCTACCTTGTACAACATTAATGTACTCACTGCTGCATCCGACCTCCTTGTCCCGGACCATGAACGCCTTAACCAATATGAACTAACTGTCCTTCTTCTTGCTCTTGGGAACCAGATCACCATAATCTGTGTAGAACTCACGAACCAAAGAGGGAATATAGGAGCCTCGGGGTCTAGTGAACTGCTCGAACCTGTTGAATTGGAGGGTCTCCTTCATGTCTGAATACTTTCCCTCTAAGCCTTCTGTAGAAAGTAGATTTTCCTCGAGGATGGTTCGTAAAGCATCACCTTTCAATTTGTTCAGAAGCCTGGGAGGAGGAACAACAGGACGCGCAGGGGTCACAGGAGGTGCCTGAGCTGGCACTGATCTTGTTGCAGGAGGGGTGGAAGCTGAGGGAACTCTCGTGGACGTGGGTTGAGTAATAGCCCGGATCTCACCTCTTCGGGAAATTAAAGGCTGCTCGTCTTCAGGCTCAGACAAATTAGCCTGAGTGTCAACAACCACTCTCTCAGCTGAGTGCTTCTTTCTTTTGCCTTTTTCTCCCGGTGGGAGTTCTTGCCTTCTCTTCTTTGGAAGATTTGCTCCCCCTTCATTTATGGTAATGCCCCATGCCTTTTTATAGGGTGGACTATCTATATTTGTTCGCACCATGTCTGCAAAACATCAAACAGAAGTTAGAAATAATTTTATTAAGAGTACAGAAATGCAGTTACACAGAGACTCGCCGAATCTCTTTGGCAGGCTAGATCGGGCTTGCCGAAGGGATTGGCTAAAATAATATTCCAAGTCGGCGATGGGAAGGCACTTTTGGTGAATAATCGACTACTTTTGGTGAGCAAGGGTTTGTCCGCCGAAAGTTACAGTGCAACAAGGGTTCAGGGGTACAGACAAAGAGTGAACAAGAAGCCTTTCGGCGAGTCGCTGAGTGCTTTTGGTGACATCAGGCGTCTCGGCGAAAGTTAAGAATCACTCATCAAATAAAGCATGAAATTAGAGGCAATGTGGGGACATTATGGGAACCGTCTAGTGGTTTGCCGAGCTTGACGTAGCTCGCCAAATGGCCGAACGTGCCTATTTTCAATCCAACTTCTCGAATTCAACTCCGTAACCCCCAAAAACAAAATCAAAGCATGCACTAGTACAATTAAGGTAGGACCCATAACACCCAAGCACAACCCCTCAAATTTTAATCCAGTTTAAGGTATAGAATTACGGAAATTTAACAGTGACAACTACTTGAGGAAGATTATCAAATTAACTCATTCGTGTAAACAATTTAATCCTATCAGGCAGGATCAGAACACTTCAACAAGATCAGGCTTTTGCAAATGAGTATAATTTTTGATAAAATAAACTTGGGATATAGAAAACCAACCTTCGGTGTCGATTAAGAGAAGATTGAAATGCTAGGCGGCAATGTAATCCATCTCCGAGCACAAATCAACACTAAATATGCAAAAATATAGGAACTAGCGTGCGGGTGTGAGTTTGGGAAGATAAAAATTGAGGGAAAGTGAATGAGTTTGAAACTTTCAAACCTTTGACCTACAAAACCTTCCAGTTCTTCGCCCGTTCCGCGACATTATTCGAGCTCGCCTATCCACTCGGCGATACGCCGAGTGTTCATTTTCCTTGCCGAATTTTATAGGTCCTCCAATTAGTGTGGGGGTCCTAACGGCAGTATCCGTCGGGATTGCCGACATGGTCGGCGACTCGCCAATAATTTCCTGGGCTCGCCGAGTTTTACAGACTCCAATTTGAAGATGTCTTGAGTCAAATGGCGGATTAGGTCGGGCTCGCCGACCTCTTCGGTGACTCGCCAACTGGACCTGTTGCTCGTCAACCTGTATTTTTCAAACACTTTCCACACTTCAACCTGTACAAACAACACACCATTATTTTACCAAAATACAAATAAAAGTAAAAAGGGATTTGCCTCCAAAACAACGCCTTAGTTAACGTCGCGGCACGACGCAAGTCCACCTTCAAACCACATTCTTGGGGTTTACCATAGTGTCACTAGGCATCCCCCCCTTTTGTCTCAGATTTAGGTGAGACGACATCTGACCCATTTGGGTCTCTAGCTGCTTGATTGATACTGAATGGGAGGTAATGTTCTGGCTAAGGGTCAACACATCTTCTTTCATTTCTTTCAAGATCTTTTCTGACCCCTCAACTTTGTTGAGGATACGAGAAAGCATATCCTTAGACCTACCACCCTCCGAATCCTTTGGCTTTTGGCGCTCGTGGGGAGGCACATACCTATCATTCTCCCCATCCTTCCAATTAGGATTACGGTCTCTCCATTCACGCTCTTTCCAACCTTCATCTCTAGCCCAACCTTGGTTACCACCCTGCCTTGGGTAGTTTGAATGATAACCACCGCCTTCGTTGGGTAGGAAGTTCACCTCTTCATTGTACAAAGCATCAAACTTTGACTCTTTCGGATTTGCACACCCGATACCCACAACATTGACACCCCGAGAACCAAATCCCATGACATTTTTGGACAAAATGTCAAGTTGTTTCATGATCATGGCCATGTTTTGGTCCCTCTCTAGATCTTTTTCCATCTGCTCCTTGGTCAATTTGAATGTAAGAGGGGAGACTTGGTCTTCACGGGTGTACCAAGCCTGATTTATCGTGGTCATTCCATCCAATAGCTGAGTTGCTATCATGTAAGGTTGTTGCATCAAACCTCCTGGAGAAAGTTGGTCAACAACACCCTTGTTCACAGAGTCTAGGTTCTGATAGAAATACTGCAGCAATACATTGTCAGGCAAGCCATGAGTTGGGCACTGGAGCACCAACTTCCTGAATCGCAGCCAAGTGTCATGAATTGGCTCGCCTTCCATGTAACACCCCAAATTTTTTTTGAGCTAAGACTCGAACCATCCTTCGTAGTGAGTGAGATTTTTGCAAGGAATTTAAAATTTCTTGAGTATTAATGTCACTAGAGGTAGCACCTTAAGTTTCAAGAAGAACCTTAGAAAAAAGCATCCAAGTCATTCCTAAGTTTTCTTAAGTTTTGGGTCATTTTCAAACGACCATAACTTCAAGTACAGAATGTGTTAGGTGAGCTACAAGATATAAAATTAAAGTCCTTCGAGTCATCTTTCCAACTCCACCGAGTTTTCTCAATTCCGAGCTCTGAGTAAAAGGTTATGACTGATTTACTAACATCGCGTAAACCTGGCAGCAGCTCCGCGATGACGGAGCCAATACGGACCTTATTGCCTGATGAAAAAACAAATCTGACTCCCAACTCGAATTATTTATTTCTTTAGGGGTATTTCAGTCCTAAAATCCCTTAGAAGGTCATCTAAATTTCCCTAAACGTGTAGAAATTCAGCTTTCACAAATCAAAACCCTCTCATCTACTCCAAAGATTCTACGCTCAAGAAAATCAAGAAACACTAAGGCTAGGGTTCTTCTTCAAAGGTTTTCCTTCAAGGTGCTTCAAGAGGATAATTCTTTCAGGTATGTAAGCTTCCATAGTGTTGGGTTTGTTCACCCACACGCCAATCATGTTAATTTCAGCTTTAAATTCGTTCTAAAAGTTGAAGCTTTGATGTTTTTGTTATGTATTCACGAATTTGCTTTCGTTCTTGAATTGGGCTGAGATTGAGAAGTTCTTGAGGTTAATGTGTCGATTTATAGAGTGGTTAGAGTTAGATTCTAGTGTACATGTGCTGGGTATCTAAATCTAAAGAGAGATTGAGAAATAGAATCAAATTTAGGTGAATTGGGGCTGGGAAATGAAGAAGGAGAAAGTCGAGTGCGATCTGGCATGCAAGTCCACATCGCGGACTTGATCCCCCAGTGCGCAAAAAGTTGCTCCGCATAGCAATTAGGACGCGGACACCTCTGTTTTAAAATTTAATTTCGCCACTATTATTTTAAACTATTTCCTCTTCGCGGACTTGTTCATAGATGGTGATTTCGTGACATTTCTCATGTTTAGCTATCAACAATCATTCCTAAACATCTTGAGACCTTTCCTATCACAAATCACAACCTTGAATTCATAAATCACATTCAAGATAGAGTTGAGAGTCAAAGTCTTCAGAGTTCTTTCGAACATTTTTCAGAAAATCTATTTTTGTCTTTTCGAGGAGTCTTCTATAAAGTCTAATAACTTGTTTCAAGAATTGAGCAAGTGAGTACAAGTGAGGAGAATGTATTCATGAGTCTACCTTATCATTACAAGATCCTTCATACCATGAAGCCTAACTATTGAATTTATAATTCACATTTAAGAGAGAGTTAAGAGTAGAATTCAAGAAGGTCTTTGTGTTCAATTGTTAATCCTTGGAGATCAACTATTGATTTGAACTATGTTTTGAGGGAGTAAATAAGAGAATTAGAAGAGTTGTATCATAAGTTCCATAATGTTGTGTAAGACCTACGATTCAAGTCGTTCATGCCCATAAATTTCACATGAACTCCATAAGTTGAGTATCTATGAGAGGAGTAATATCTCAATTTCCTAAATCTTAAGTATTAAGTTTCTAACCCATTTAAGATTTAATTCCTAATCATGGGACTATTATATGTTACCCCTGAAGTCCTTGAATTGGGTTATTCATGTCCATAATTCCGCATGAACCCTATAAGTCGAGCAGTCTTGAAACGAGAAGTATCTTTGAGTCCTTGAGTTGAGTAGTTCATGCTCATAAATTCCGCATGAACCCTCTGAGTTGAGCATTCTTGAAGTATGTAGTGTTATTGAAGTTCTTGAATTCCCAGTACTGAGTTCGATCTATGGTTACTGAAAACCTTGCATTGGGTCATTCATGTCCATAATTCGACATGAACCATATTTTAAGAAGTCTTTTACAAATGTTTAAACTTTGTTTTAAGACTTAAGCTTTGAAGTTGAGTAAAGAGTAAGATTAAAGTTCATTTTATTTAAAATGATATATGGGAACTAAGTATTCCCAATAGTAAATGTTCTCACTATTTAGATCAGAGAAAACTGAGATTTCCAAAAGAGTTTTGAGCAAGAAAGGGAATATCGATTCCAAGAGAGCTTTTAAGCTAAGTTTTGAGTAATTATCTCAAACCAAAGAAAGAAGTTTGTTTTTAAAACATATGAGCTAAGTAATTTTTGGGATTAGTATTGAGCACCGATATGGGATGCGAGTTCATATTAACTCAAGACTCCATAAACCATGTAGCCATCATGGGTATTAATGGGTAATACTTTTTAGATGATCACGTAAGTTAAGCTAGTGGATCCACTAAGTTAAAGCGTTCTATATGATGGCAAAGTATAGGACAGTTCTGCCAGCGTGGGCAAGACGTTGTATCACCACTTAGGCTCATAGTGGTGGTTGTCGGTTAGAGAAACTCCCACATAAACTATATTACTTTATTATATAAGTAAAGTTGAGTTTTTTTGTTGCATTTTCTTTAACGAACTAAGTTGTTTTACTATTTTATAAATCTTTTCATATATTGCACGTGTATTGTATTGTTGCTTTATATTGAGTTGAGTATCCAGAGTTGAGTACCAAGAGTTGAATATCTTATCTTTGAGTTGAGTATCTAATCTCTGAATTGAGTATCTAATTCTTGAGTACTTCTGAGTTGAGTAAGTTTGAAAAGAGGTAAGTATGTTTCCATTTTTATCAAGTTCAAGCGTATATTATGCTTTACAATTCCCCTTACATTTGGCTTGCATCTTCTCATGATGCAGACACAGGTATTCAGGATCATCAACAGGAGCTTCATTGATATATCCGAAAGTTCGAGTTAGCTATGGTGAGCCTTCTTGTTTCCGGATGATTTCATTTACCTTTCAATTTAGTCAGGATGTCGTGGGTCTTGTCGCGACTTCCTTCTTTATCAGTTAGAGGCTTCATAGATAGTCAGTATCATTGGGAAGTCTGTATTATTTATTTATTTTATTAAATATTTCAAAGACTTAAGTTGCCCATTTTGGGGCGATTTGAATATATATTATTATTCAGAGTTTTCATTTGAGTTAAAGTTTGAATTTAAGTTTTATGAAATTTTTATTTCAGTTTTTAAGCTTTGTATGTTTGAATCAGTTTTCCGCTTGTAGTCAGCCAGGATGAGGGTTCGCTTGGGGACCAACAATGGTCTTTGAGTGTCGGCCACGTCCAGGGTGTAGTCTCAGGTCGTGACACTCCAAATGATTAAAGCTTTGGATATTGTCCCGAAGAATCATCATCTTCGAAGGAGGGAAAAAACGCACATTAAATGCGGTGACAGATTCCTCCCACGAACTGATTGAGTTGCGTGGCAATTCAGCTAGCCACTTGCATGCTTCTCCCATCAAAGAGAATGGGAACAACCGTAAATGAACCGACTCTTGGGATATATTCTTGAAAGAGAATGGTCCGCACACATCCACAAAATTTCGAATGTGCTCTTGAGGGTCTTCATGAGCCAATCCACTGAAAATCCCATTTAGTTGCAATAGTTGCAACATAGTACTCGTGATGTGGAATACAACATTCCCTTCAGCCGGAGGCAAGAGAAGGACACCAATATCGCCCATGAGATGGGGGCCATTAGCATGAGGCTCATTTACATCATTAAGATTTCCGATGTAGTCTTGATGGCCTACTTGGCTGCCATTGCTGCCGTTCACACTCATACTTCCTGAAATATTCACACAAACAAACTAAACTAAACTAAAAATTAAGTAAGTAAACTCTGACTAACAAAAGAAAAATTCGACTAAACTCGAAATTCTCAAGTAACACCACTCCCCGGCAGCGGCGCCATTTTGATGTTTGCGTAATCAAGACACAACTTCCAATTCAAGTGTCTATGATCGTACAATAGTAATATAACCCAACCGAATAGGTTGGGGTCGAGTCCTAGGGGAGCGGTTTCTGAGAATTAAGAGTCAAGCGCAAATATACTTGAGTTAACCATAGCTAAAAATAGTATCGAGTAAAAACATCATAAATTAAGGGGTTGACACGAAAGTCAATTATTAATGGGGGGTTTGTAGTCGATTAACAACTAAAACAGGAAAATACAAAGATACGAATATATGGAGATGGGATTCCTGGGATGTGATAGGAATATGGGATAAACTACACAATCGGGTAAATGCTATTGATAGTCAATTGTTGAACATTTGTAACTAGGCTAAACTTTAGTGGGGTTAAATTATCTCTCGAGCAACTTACCCTGAATCAACTCGGTTTCTCTCGAACACCGAATTTCCGCTTTTAAGCACAGCCTCGGCCTTAGCCCATTCACTCTCTCGAGCTCAACCCACAACGACCCAATAACCACCTGCTATCGATTTAGTAGTCTTAGTTTTTAAACCTCTCTCTCGAGCAAGCCAAAAACACTAAGATGAAATCGTATTTGCAACTACAATCCCATTAAGTTCAAACACAACTACTAAATGAAATTACATTTAAACAACAAATAGACTAGAAATAAGCATTACCCAAAAGGAAATTTAACCCATATTCACAAAATCACACCCCAAGAACTAGGGTTTTAGCTAGACATAGAGAAACGGAAGAAAATGATACCAAATCGAAGTAACATCAACTGGGTATGATTTATATTCACTTCAATCGATTCTAAGATGAAAACTCTTCAACACCCACTTCCAATTTCTTGGAATTGGAAGTCTTCAAATCTTCAAAGGCTAAGAACAAGGTCTCTCTACTTGAAACTTAGAAAAATAAAATGTTGTATCTGAAATTGCATACGAAGATAAAAATTGAAACTAGTAATTATAGTTGTCTAAAAATGTGTTGCGAAGGATCACTCGGCGCAGTAAGTGAGGATCGCCGATGCACTAGGCGATCCCCCCCTTTGGTCGGCTTCATCGCCTTTCAGCTTTTGCTTTCAGCATCTTCGCGTTCTGGATCATTGGGCGATATAGTACTGCTTCGCGGAACTGTTCGGCGATGCGCCGACTACTCCTTTTCATCACCGACTTAATCTTTTCCTTCAGGGCTCAGCACACTGGAACTTTGGGCGAGGTTGGGGCCATTCGGTGACTCGCCTAATGCATTAGGTGATCCTCAAGCCTTTTTTTCTTCGTCTTTTCAGCCATTTTGTTCCTTTTTGCCAAGTAGTGTCCATGCTTTGCCTCAAACTCCAAATACCTGAAACTTAGGGGTTTACATCAGTTATTGAGACAAAATATACATTTGATCGAGGACACTAGTTTTATTAAAATGATGCCCTAAATGAGTCCAAATTGTGGACTCATCACCCCACCCCACCCCCATACGAAAATTTTAAAAACAGTTTTTTTTTTTAAAAAAAAAATTGCCAATCACCCCTCCCCCAACACCCCTACCCCCAAAAAAAATTGAAAGAACTTTTTAAAAAAAATTTACAAACACAATTAAGAGACGAGATGATTATGTAAGTAGTATGATTCTGGTATGCTTCCGCTGTACATATAGTATTCCTACAACAACAACTTACGTGAGAATCATTAAACAAAATGAGGTTGTCTCATCAAAAGCTACACGAGAAGTTTTCATTTTCTAACCTGATCCCAAAGACCATCAGAAGCTAAAACAAGGTATTCCATATCCGGTGTCAAAGTGAGTGTCTTGGTGTCAGGTTCAGCTGATACCCAATCCTTCAAATGAGCATCTCCAATGCTTTGGGACATAGTGAGAACACCATGTACCCTCCAACCTCCTTTGTGATGTATTACATGTCCTCCCTGCATCACAAAAGTGAAGTTACATACACAATCAAGAGAGACGAGAGATGTATCTTTGATCTCTTTTTAAATTCAAGTAATGGTACCTTATTCTCTCTATTCTTTTTCTCTCATCCTCCCTTTCAGCTCTATGATCTCTTGTGAGGGCTTCGGCAACTCCATTTCTACATAAACAGCTCTACAGTTTCCCAAATTTGAAATTATAATTTCCTTTCCTTCAATTAACACCGTCACACAGCATGCACCACTGCCTACACCATTTTATAAATCTCAGTGAGCGTGTACATTGTTAAATGAACAACAACTATGCCTCAAAATCCCAACCAGACTAAAAAATATCAGAACTCGTTATATGAACATAAACTATGCCTCATAATCCCAAGCACATTGGTTCTTTATTTGGGTAGCGGACGACAATGTGCAAGTGGACAAGAAAAGGAACAAACAAATTCATCATATAAATTTAATAGATTACAAAATAACCAGAATTTTTGCAATTTGGACTCCAAGAGAAGCAATTGCTTATTTAGATTGTTCTAACTATTAGAATCTTTGGATTGTTATTGTTTTCCTTCATTCTAGAAAGATGTGAATCAGGGTAGAGTGAACGCTCTCAAACTAAATAAGCTCTAAAAAAAACACAACATAACAACTAAAAAGTAATGGAGGAAACCAGTGGTACATTCTATGTGTATTTCTAGGGGCGGTGCGGGGCGGGTGCAGGGCGGGTTGAGCTTAACCGGCAAAATTTTTAATCCGCTTCGTCCCACCCCGCATAACAAATTTTTTGTTCATTTTCAACCCACCCCATACCCCCGCTTAACAACTTTTTTTTCATTTTCGACCCACTTCATCCCGCCCCGCATGAACCTGTCCCGCGTAATTTATTTAATATTTTCTTTTTCTAGTTAAGTTTATACTAAAAATAATTCATAAAGATATATTCATTTTTTTCATTATGTTTTATTAATTTAATAGATAATGACTTAATTTTTTTTTAGAAATCAATTGGGAAACATATAAGAAATTGTATTAACTTTTGTTGAACCATATGTATTTACTATCTTGAATATTTTAGTAGCTTTAAACAAATGATCTTAATAAATAATGCTCTATCATTATTATAACATGTAAAAATTAAAATTAAATTTGTACCTACATAAATCACATATACCTGCAACCCACCCTATCCTGCATTAGTTTTTAAAAAAATCCACTTCGACCCGTCCCGCATCCCTCCCGCCTTGCACGGCCCTAACCCACCGCACCTCGCATAGTCTTAAACCCACTCGGCCCTATCCATTACCATCCCTAAGTATTTCAGTTTTATTAATTAGGAAAGTGACGTTACATTAAAAAACACAAAACAAAAAAGATACATAAGGTTAGGAAATTGAAGGTCGGAGAAAATAGTCAAATGTGAAACCCACCTATTAGTTCATTACCAATCATGTATTTACTAGAAGGAAAAGCCTAATTATGTTATAAGTGTCATTGAATATAGCACCATATACAAAATAAAAATATTTTATATAATCTCATTTAATTTATAATTACAAACTTAAAGAGTTGGGAAATTAAATATATTTGAAATACATCTGGTGATGAACTTCTGAGAATGAAATAGTTCAACTTCCTCTAGTGAAAGATTAACCTATAAAGTTTTAAAGAAACCTTCAAACACCAAAAGATATAATTACATGATCGAGAAGCCATGAAAGATAAAGCAGACGCACAAAAAGGACTCCAAATCTAATTATTAAGACTCAAAGCAGATGATAACATATGCTATCATCATGTACATCGGGAATATCCATTACCTTTTAAACAATGAAAAGGCCATCAGATAACTCTTTATTCTCAAAGAGAATATGAGACTCCAACTTTCAATAATTAGCAATTCAGCCTCTGAAGGGATAATAACTATTAGTTGAATGATTGAGTTAATAACTTTGATGGTCACCCAACTATCAACTCTTTTCACAGAAAGTTACTCAACTTTCATTTTCAACTCAAAAGTCACTCAACTATGACTCTTTTGCACAAAAAGTCACTCAACCTATTTAATTATTTTTTTCACTAAAACTTTCTGACATAATTTTTTTATTTTTAACCAAAATTTTAAGAATCAAATATATATCCATTTAAACAATTTAATGACCCGCCCCATTTAATCTGACCCACTAAAAATATAATATTGAAAATTTTATTTTATCATTAATTTCCTAAATCATTCTCTTGTTTCCTGTCTGTTTTCCTGCTTTGCTTTAGCTGGTTGTAGTTTGTTATTGATTGTTTCACTTTTAAAACTTTGTGCTGGGAATTTTGACATTCCTTGGAACCTCTTTTGTGGGCAGCTTAAAATTACGACTAAAGTAATTCACCATTTCTTGGTGCTGGAAAAAAATAAAAAAAATCTCTTATTTCCTTCTTTCTCCTGAACGTTCTTCTTCTCTTTTCCTTTTTCTTTTTAATTTCTCAATTTCAACCTCTTCTTCACATATCAATAATATATCAACCTCTCTGTTGTTTTTTGAAGTATATGTAACCTCTTTGTTCTCCCTAAGGATAAAATTATTGTTTTCCCAACTTCAAAAACAATAAAAATTACAACAATCTCTTGGGTTACGATTTCAACGGAAATTTCTAAGAAGGCAAAACTTTTTAAATTTCTATACATTATAAGAGGATTGCAAGATGTCTTGCTTTTGCTCTTTTGAGATTGAGAAATTAAAAATGAAAAGAAAAGAAGAAGAACAAATAGAAAAAGAAGAAGAAGAAGAAGAAGAAGAATTCTTAGAAGACAAGAGAGAATGATATGGGGAATTAATGATAAAATAAAAAGTTCAATATTTTATTTTTAGCGGGTCGGATTAAATGGGGTGGGTCATTAAATGGTTTAAATGGATATATATTTGGTTCTTAAAATTTTGTATAAATATAAAAATTTCATGTCAAAATTTTTTAGTGAAAAGATAATTAAATTGGTTGAGTGACTTTTTGTGCAAAGAAGTCATAGTTAAGTGACTTTTGAGTTGAAAATGAAAGTTGAGTGACTTTCTGTGAAAATAGTTGATAGTTGAGTGACCATCAAAGTTATTAACTCTTGAATGATTATATGAGAAATCAACCAGTACTAAAGAGATAGGCATGTTACATGATAGCCCGAAAAGGAGCTATAGAATGGACATTCCCCATCATAGATTCCTTTATGGCTTTGACAAACTAAAAAAGCCGAGTCACAAACCAAGGAAACATGATGAGTCCATGATTTGGAATAATTTAGGGCTTTATTTTAATATATTTAGTGTCCTCAAATTCTTATCTTGTGCCAATAACTGATGTAAATCCTTGACTTCCAGGTATTTGGATTGAGGAACAAAGCTTGGACACTAATGAACAAAAAGGAACAAGGCAGTTGAAAGAACGAAGAAAAGAAGGCATGGTAATCGCCTAACCCATTGGACGAATCGCCGAATGGATATGATCTCGCATAAAGTTCCAGTGTACCAAGCCCTGAAGGAGAAAATCAAGTCAGCAATGTATTGGAGCAGTCAGCGTGTCGCCGAATGGTTACGTGATGCAGTGTTAGATCGCCCAAAGTTATAGAACTTGAGGATGTTGAAGACCAAGGCAAAATGGCGATGGAACCGACAAAAGGGCGGATCACCGAGTGGATCAGCGATCCCGACTTATTACGCCAATTGGTCTTTCACAACATATTTTTGGCGACTATAAATACATATTTGAATTCTTAGTTTAGTATAAGTTATCAGTTATCAATTTTGAATATATAATAAGTTTTAGAAAGAACTCTGAGTTTGGAGACAAACTTTTCCTTAACTTTGAAGAATTGAAGTTTTCCATTTTTGAGAAATTGAAAGTGGGTCTTTGAGATTCTTCAATTTGGACCTTTGTAAAGACGAAATTAATCTTACACAGTTGATGAAAACACAATTTGGTAACGATTTCTATTTTTTTATAATGTCTAGTTAAAACCCCAATTCTTAGGGTGTGATTATGGGTTGATTTAGCTGTTGGGTGTTGTTAATTGGTAGTTTAAATGTTGTTCAAAAGTGATTTCAATCAGTAATTGTTGTTTAATTTAAAGGGTTGTAGTTGCAAATGCAACTCTACCTTCGTGCTTTTGGCTTTCTCGAGAGAGAGGTTTTAAAACCAAGATTACTGATTTGATGGTATGTGAGTATTGGGTTGTCATGGGTTTAGCTCGAGAGAGTGAATCCTAAACCCTTTTCTACACATTCAGCTCGAGCGAGTGAATGGACTAAAGCATAAGTTGTTCCTAATTGCTGCTTATTGGTGTTCGAGACAAACCAATTTGATTCGGGGTAAATTGTTTGAGAGAAAGTTTATCTCCACTAAAGTCTAGCTTATTCACTGATTTACAGTTATTTACTATCAGTTGCAATTACCCATTTTTCTACCTTAGCCTATAATCCAATCACATCCTAAGAACCCGTCTCTTTACTTGCTAATTAGTGTTATTTATTGTTGTGGTAGCTGATAGTTACAACCAAAAACCGCATATTTGACACTTATGTCACCCTTTACTTGAATTATGTTTTTATTCCTAAATGTTTTTACCTATGGTTGACTTGAACATATTTGCACTTGGCTCTTGAATCTTAAGCACGTACCACTCCCTGTGGAATTCGACCCCAACTTACTTAGTTGGGTTATATTACTAACTAACGATCATTGACACTTAGTATTGGATGAAGTATCCTTATACGTGAAATCAAAATGGTGCCGCTACCGGGGAGTGGTGTTGTTTAAGATTCTTTTGGTAAGTTGAATTTTGTTCTTGTTAGTTATAGTTGAAGTTACTTATTTTTAGTTTTGGTTTTTGTGTTGCTGTTTGAGCAGAGAATTGTAGCATATCTGGTAGCAACAGTGACCCAATGGATCACCCTCCTTTGAGATTGATGATTTTTAGGGTGAAGACATTTATGAGTTGTGGCAAAGGTTTAAGACCTTATTGCAGCAATGCCCAACTCATGGAATTCCAGATAAAACGCTTCTGGAATGCTTCTATCGGCGTCTTTGCCCCGAAAATAGAATAGTGGTTGACCAAATCTCTCCAGGTGGTCTCATCCTGCTACCTTATGCTAAAGCAACCCAACTCCTTGATAACATGGCCAAGACCAACAAGGAGAAAGAAAAAGACCAAGAATTGGCCACATTATTAACCCAACTGGATGTCTTAGATAAGAAAGCCATGGAATTAGAGGTAGTGTCCAAGAGGAAGGACAAGTACATCCCCCCTCACGAGCATCGAAAGATGAAGAAACAAGAGGGTGGACAAATTGAAGAGGTCCTCTTACTCATTCTACACAAAGTCAAAAATCACGACAGAGTGTTGGAGGAGTTAAGAGAGAATGTCTTGATGTTGAACCAGATAAAAACCTCTCATTCCATGCTCATTCAGCTACTAGGGACCCAAATGGACCAAGTGATGTCTCACCTCTACCCAGAGCCAGAAGACAGGTTGCCTTATGAAAATGAGGCAAACCCCACTAATGGAACTTAATTGGGGACTTGCGTCGTGCCACGACGTTAACTAAGGCACTTCTTGGGAGGCAACCCAAGTGTTTTATTGCTTTATTTTTGTTTTAGAAATAATCGTGTGTTGACTTTGCAGGATGAAGTGTAGAAAGTGTTAGGAAGGTAGAGATTGGCGAACTAAATGTCTAGTCGGCGCATCGTCGAAGAGGTCGGCGAGCCCGACTTGGACCGTCGTTGGACTCAAGACAATTTGGAATTGGAGTTTGTAAAACTTGGTGAGGTAATTGCCCACTGGGCGAGTCGCCGAGTGGGTCGGCAAGCAAAACTAATGTCGCCGAATGGGCAAGAACTGGACGGTTTTTAAAGGCCAAAGGTTTAAACTTCCAACTCTTTCACTTTCCCTCACTTTTGAACATCCCAAACTCACACCCCCACTTTAGTATTTTATTTTATTTTGCATTTTTTATCGCATTTTAGTTGTCGGATTTTTGTTCGGAGTTGGATTACTTTGTCACCTAGCATTTCAACTTGTTTAATCGGCATCTAAGGTTGGTTTTCCGAACCCCGAATCTTAATTTAGAAATTTTGTACTCATTTGCAATGATTTTATCTTAGTTATGTGTGATGGGCCTCTCTGATCGTAATTGTATATGTGTGTGCCTAGTTTAATTCAAATATTTTGCCCAGTTTGCCTTTATTGTTGAATTCCCGAGATTTTGTACCTTAAAATTGGTTACAAATTGTGGGATTCTGCTTGCATGTTGTTGGGTCTAGTCGGGCGATGTCTAAATAGCCCACATTTGTGCCAAATGACGCATTTTCCCCAATGATGCAGCGGTTGATGACATTCTGAAGGGAAAAAGTCATCAAATGGCCAAATTTGGTCAAATCGGGAGAAGTTTGAGTATCCCGGGGGCATGGGAGTAATGGGTCTTAGTTTAATTTGATGGGTGCATGTTTGGATTTTGTTTTTGGGGGGTGCGGGGTTGAATTCGAGGAGTTGGGTTGAAAGTAGGCACATTGGGTCGTTTAGCTGGTTTGAGCTTGCCGAACCACTCGACGGTTCACCGAAGTTCCCCATATTTCCTTTCATTTCATTCTTAATGTAAAGTTTGGTTCTGTAACTTTCGGTGAGAAGCCTGAGGTCACTGAATGCACTCGGCGACTCGCCAAAAGTCCTTCTTGATCGCCCTTTGTCTGCCCCCCATCCCTATTTGCACTGTAACTTTCAGCGGGCTAATTCGTGCTCGCCGAATGATGTCGGTGGTTTGCCGAAAGGCCTTCCCATTGCTGATATGCCAAAATTTTCTGATATTTTTGAGTCAATCCTTTCGACGAGCCCGATCTAGCTTGCCAAAGAGATTCGGCGACTCGCCGACCGTTTCGGCGAGTCTGTCTGCAACTATTTTTCTGTGCATTTGATTGAATTGTTTCTAACTCTTTTTGATGTTTCTGCAGACATGGCTAGACCAAAGTTGCTGGTAGGGACATGCTGCCCCGCAAGAGGGCAAAAGGGATAAAAATCAATGAGGATGCAGCTGCATCCAAAGCCAAGGCCACCAAACTTCCCACAATTGGTGGGAAAGGAAATGGAAAAGGGAAGGCACTTGCGTCACTGGAAGCCAGCTCCGACAGTGACGGTATCTACACCACTCACCTCACTACTTCTAAGAGTGATGGTGAGCACAAGAGAAGCATGCTGCAGCTTCGGAGCCTGCATATGATGAACTGCTAGCAGCACAGTGGGCTAAGCTGCGATCCAAAAGGATGAACGATCCATCTAGGATCAGGACTCCCCATGCCACCACTATTCCTCATCCAGCTCCAACACTAGCCGTGTT